>JAIUZE010002124.1:0-90509 GCA_022085475.1 Heliosperma pusillum
CAAAGACGACTTTTGTCAAGAAAAGTCAAAGATGACTAAAAACAGTCTTTTCATGAAATCTCTCAGAAATTCCAAATACGAACGCGGAATTTCAAAATAAGACTTGGAACAAAAATTCCTATTTTAAAAACTTAAGTTCTACTGAAAAGTGTTAGTAAATAATTTTTACTAGAAAAATCGGGTATTTTTCGGGTTGTTACAAATCATTTAAACTTTTTTTTTAAAAAAAATAAGGAGAAGACACATTAATAATATTTCCTTCATTCTATCCGATTATATGCATTTGATAAAACTTATATATATTTCAGAAATATAAAGAATCAAATGGAAAGAGAGTATTATTTGTTTAAAACAAAATATTCAAACAAAATAAGTGAACAACTTACTATATTGAAAACTTGTTGAAATTTGAATTACATGAACATTTATATATATGAATAAAACATCTATTTGGCGATTTTTTACATTTAGCATACCTTATTAATCCGTAGTTTTTCATATGCTGATATCAATATCCGACTGGATTAGCGATTATGTGTTTATAAATAATAATGCATATTAATCCGTATCATTCCATTTTATGTAACTCGATGATAATTATGAAGGATGAACTTGGTGATATATATGATTGCGTGGACTTCTACAAGCAACCGACATTTGATCATCCATTGCTAAAAAATCACTCATTCCACCCGGAGGTTTGTCCTGCTCATTATGTGTTACTCTCTCCCATCCGAACCAAATGTAACATTGGCTTTTTGGTGGTTAAACTTCAAAAACTTTGACCAATAATATTGTCAAAAGTATGAAAATTTGAAAGACGGAACTTATATGTATCGACTTGTTATTTAAAATGTCATTCATGAAAATTTATATTTCATACGAAAAATGTTACATATAAATGAAGAAAAATACGGTCAAAGTAACGCCTTGAAGAGCAACCAAAAGCAAGTGTTACCTTTGGTTTGGATGGGAGGGAGTATGAGTTATGATTCTTGTTGATATGCTAACATATAATATTAATTTCATTCAATTTATGATCTTGTTTATAAATAGAAAACAATGAATTATGGACCACAAAATCTAGAACATGTATGTATAGTGGATCAATATATAGCTCTTTGAGTTTTGTCGAGAAAAGTCTTCATTGTTTAAGGACAAATCTATTGTGTTTTGCTTATGAAAATGTGCTATGTTATGCCTTTCCTTTATTCGGTGTAAGGGGAGACGAAAAAACAAGTTTAATATCGACGGGATTTGAATGAACGAACGTGGATTATGAGTATCAATATTATGAATTCGTCATTTTATCTAGTTAAACTAGCTACCCATCTCGTAGAGGGGTACTCCCTCCGTCCTGGTTAATTGATCTCCTTTTTTTTTTTGGGTATCTCAGTTAATTGTTATTCTTTCTATATTTTGAAGGTTTTCGATGAGTAATTTGTGTTGGGAAATTAGTGTCACTATCCCACGCACAACGGAAGAAACCTATTGACAAGTAAAACGCGAAACTAAATAAATGAAAGCAAAAAAAATGAGACGGTATTTAGGTTCAAACCTAGGGCAAAACCTTCCAAACCGGAAGTAAAACCCACTAGCCAAATGAACTAGAATCCACTATAAAAATAGTACCAGTACAACGTAATCGTGTCGAACAAATACCAATTTGAATCCCACAATAATATTAGATATCCACCTCTAAACCTTAATAATATTAGTAAACGCCACCAATGTTACTCCTAGAATAACCTCCTAAATTATTGTGTTAGAACACCCGTTGTACTACCTCTTATACCCTCAAACCCCGACTCTTCAGTCACTTTATTTGGTATATATTTGTGAGATAATCTATTCCAAAGAATTTGACATCCTTTATACAACCACTTGAAGTGCGTTAAATTTTATAAAATAATAAAATCACATTACGTTATTCAAATAAATGAATAACAATGCATATCAATTAAACTAGCTGACATTTACCTACTTTCTAATATTTTATTTTTATTCTATGAAAATAAATTGTGGAGAAGCTTTTTAATAGCTTTTGAAGATAAGATAAAAAGAATTTACTCTATAATTCATATTTAAAGTAAGGGGGCATAAGTGCAAATAGGAGAGCTGAAATTTGTTTGTCGTTTATATTTTATTGAAGTGTTTTTGTATTAGAAAAGCGTAGGATTAAAATTTTCGATAGAGAGTATGTAGATGCAGTGGCGGAGCCAAGATTTACAGTTAGGGGGTGATAATTCCGGCGGTGACAAATAACTGAACAAGTAAAGCCATTACGAAACCTGAAAAAAAAATCGAAAATTTATGTAAAACTTTCGATTTTTTCCTCAGTCAGTGGTGGCGAGCGGTCCTACTAACCCCCATAGATCATCCACTATGTAAATGAATTTATTATTGTTCGTCGCATTGATTCAAAATTGACACTATTCATTTTATAAAGAGGTTAAAAAATTTCTCTATTTATTATAATGTTTTATTGATGAGTTATGAGTACTACTATTTATAATTTTTTTACTCCGTATTATAAATTATCCAATAAAGTACGAACTATGGAGTATGAAAAGTATTTCTTCTATCATTTATTCATACACAAGTAATAGCAATCATAAGGAAGCTTTAGATGGAACATCATTTCCGAAAACTAGAACGAGTCTAAATATATAAATCATTCTTACGCCGTATTTTTATGACAACGTATAACTATTTGAGATTATGTCTACTAGATAAGTGATATAATTATTAGGAAAAGTCAAAAGCAAACAATAATTGAAGAGGGATGGAAAATGTGAATGAAATAAACTTTTGATTATCACAAATTCTCATTTCATATGGACATTATCCGTCTTAAGTTTAAGACGGGTAAAATACATAACATATCACCCTATTTGTTACCTAGAACATACCAACGTTTTTGCCTTTATTACCACCAGGTGATATTACTTGACCCATTTTAAACTTTAGAGGGATAATACCCATCTTAAAAAAGACTTACTCTTTAATGATACGGAATGCAGATGAAGCCGAGTGATGAACCGACGATCACAGAATCTCGAAGCCAACACAATTACAAAAAGTTAAAAGACGGAGGTTGTCCGCATGGAACAGTTCCTATAAAAAGTACCGATAAAATTGAGTTCAACCGTATCAAACGATTTACCCGGGAGTACGCCAAACACAACTCACGGGCACCAAATCCTGGAACTCATGTAAGTTTGTTAATTTGCAAGTGTATAATATGACAATAATATATATGAGTATACGACATGTAGAAACGAAGATAGCTTCGGGTGAAAAAGAGAGGATGGAAAGTTGTTAGAAATAACTATACTATCGATTAGACATGTTAAAAGATGACTCGCTTTTAAGTTTAACTCATCTTAATTGTCTTAATATGCATGTTTAATTACTGAATAAACATACAACATAATTAAATATAGCGGAAGCGATAAAATAGATCGAGAATTAAACCTCCTGCTATTGCTAATGAATCCTGATCAGCGTTAATAAAACCCGTCTTTTGTACCCGTTTCCGAAAACCCGCCTTCAACGATTAACTTCGGTTACAAACCCTCAACTCACTAATTTAGATGGCGTATGATGCTTCAGAGAGAGTAAGTAATGATGACCTTTATCAATGAAGTTATACAGTCTTATATACTGCTCTTGCCATCAAAGAGCAGTTATACGTGAGATGATTCTGAGAGTGATTACTGATAATGAAGAGTGAATAAAGGGCAGTTTTAGACCATGAGTTTGACTGCCAAATAAATGGGCCACATAATTAGGGTTATTAATTAACTGAACTAAATAATATTAATTATTAAAATCCAACATTCTCCCACTTGGCCCATTTAAGCAAGAGAAATTTCATATATAAATCATAGCGACGAATTTTATAGAGCGAGAATTAATCTTTCATGTATCACAATACACTTAGTCTCTCACCATTCACACTTAATTTAATGAATAAACTATATGTTTACTCTAGGTTAAAACATAATGATATTTCTCAATAAATAAAATAACAAATATGCGTAGTACATAATTTCAAATGAGATCGGCAATCCTTTAGTCAAGGGATCGACAATCATCTATTCAGTGCTAATGTGTTATGTGATCACTTTCTTTTCTTGAACACGTTCTTTTATGGCCAAATATTTAATGTCGATGTGTTTACTTCGATTTTCACTCCTATTATTCTTAGCCATAAATACTGCAGCTGAATTATCAAAATACATTCGAATAGAATGACTAATAGAGTCAACAACTCTTAGCCCAGATATGAAACCTTTCAGCCATATACCATGTGAGGTAGCTTCAAATTAAAACAAGAAACGAACTCAGCCTCCATAGTAGAAGTGGCTGTCAATGTCTGCTTCATACTTCCCCAGGATACAACTCTGTTAACTAGCATAAACACATATCCTAATATGGATTTTCAGGAATCAATGCAGCCATAAAAGTCTGAGTCGGAGTATCCCACAACTTCAAGACTATCAGTTCGTCTATACATAAGCATGTAATCTTTAGTACTCTGAAGGTACCTCAACACTTTCTTTGTAGCCTTCCAGTGATAAATGAATGGGTTACTCTTATATCTGCCTAATACTCCAACAACATATGCAATGTCAGGTCTGGTACAGACTTGAGCATACATAATGCTACCAACAGCTGAAGCATAATGAACATTTTTCATTTGTTCCCTTTCAAAATCATTCCTTGGGCACTAGTCTAAACCGAATCGGTCACCTTTCACAATAGGTGCTACAGTAGGTGAACAATCTTTCATTCTGAATCTTTCAAGTACTTTGTTGATATATGCCTCTTGAGACAAACCCAAAATGCCTCGAGATCTATCTCTATAGTTATTAATGACAATGACATAAGATCCCTCGCTCATATCTTTCATATCAAAGTTATTTGAAAGAAATTTTTTCACCTTATATAACAACCCCTTATCATTAGTTTCTACCAAAATGTCATCCATATATAACACAAGGAAACAGATCTTACTCCCAATGCTTAAGGTATATGCATTTATCCAGGATGTTCTCCTCAAAACGGAATGAAGAAATCACTTCATAAAATTTCTTATACCACTGGCAAGAAGCTTGTTTCAAACCATATATGGATTTATTTAGCTTACAAACCAAATGCTTATCATCTTTAGAGGAGAATCCTTCAGGTTGTTTCATATAAACCTCTTTCTCTAAATTACCGTTCAAAAATGCCGTTTCCACATCCATGTGATTTAGCTCGAAGTCAAAATGTGCTACTAATGCCATGATCACCCAAGGGAATCGTTCTTTGATACAAGAGAGAATGTCTCCGTGTAGTCGATTCCTTCTCTTTGAGTGAACCCTTTAGCAACGAGTCTCGCCTTATGTCTCTCAATGTTGCCAAGTGAGTCTTTATTAGTCTTAAAGACTCACTTCCATCCGATGATTTTTATACCATTGGATAACTCGACGAGATCCCAAACTCTATTCGACGCCATAGAGTCCATCTCATCTTTCATAGCATTCATCCATAAGTTTGAATCTGTAGAACTTATGGCTTGTGAAAACGATATAGGATTACTATCAGCTTCAACATTACAATCTAATTCTTGTAGATATGTAACATAGTCATTTGGAATAGCTGATCGTCTTTATCTATAGATCTTCTTAATGGAATTTGTTCATCCTCATGGTGAACGTCTTCTTCCCTATGATATACCATATTTTGATCAACATTTTGTGGAATTTCTGTATTTTGTTGTTGAACTTGCGGTCGGTCTTGAGTACTAACAATAATCAACTTGTCACTTAAAACAGAGGGCAAAGCTTCATGTTTGACACTTTTCAGGTTCAACTTCTCTTAAATTATTTCTCCCACTGATTAAGTCATTCTCAAGAAATTTTGCATCTCTTGATTTCATAATCCTAGTGCTATGAGACGGACAATAGACCATATAACCCTTAGACTTTTCAGCATATCCAATGAAATACCCACTAATAGTCCTTGGATCTAGTTTCTTTTTTTGTGGGTTGTAAATTCTCACCTCAGACAGGCATCCTCAAATGTGTATATGTTGCAAATGCGGTTTCCAACCTTTGAATAACTCAAAAGGCGTCTTTGAGACGACCTTGGAAGGAACCTGGTTTCATATATACGTTGCCGTCTTTAAAGCATCAACCCACAAAATGATGGAAGTTTAACACTACTTCTCACACTACATACCATTTCAATTAACGTCCGATTTATTCTTTCTGCTACACCATACTGATCCGGAGAACCAGGCGTATTGGGCAACAATCCCATTTTCTAGAAGAAATAGATAAAATGAATCAGGTGGTTGACCATCCTCAGTGTATCTTTACACCATAGTACTCACCACTTCTATCTGATCTTACGATTTTAATGTGCTTACCACATTGTTTCTCTTCTTCAGCTTTAAACAATTTAAAAGCATCAAAAGCTTCGTCTTTGTAACGAAGTAAGTAGATATACATATATCGTGAATAATCATCAATAAAGGTGATAAAATATTTCAGATCATTGGCGTTCATGTCAGGACAACAAATATCCATGTGTATGATTTCTAATAGGCCATAACTCCTCTTAGCACCTTTCTTAGATTTGTTAGTTTGCTTTCCCTTAATGTAACTAACACATGTAGAAAAATCGGTAAATCTAGAGTACCAAGTACCCCTTCCTTTACCATTCTTTTAATTCTCTCAATGGAGATGTGTCAAAATCTTTGGTGCCATAACATAGAGGAATCGTCATTTATAATACATCTTTTTAAACCAGTATTAACATGCATAATATTTTGAGTGGCATCATTTTGTAAACAAAGACGATATAAATTATCAGAAAAAATTCCATAGCCAATAACTTCAGAATTTCTATAAATACAAAACCAGATTTCGAAAATTAATGGAGATTCAAATGATACAAGCCTTGAAAATGAAATTAAATTCCGAGCAAAATTCGGAACATAAAACGTCTTATCCAAAACCAAAACAAAATCACTAATCAAAACTAAACTGCATGTTCCAACTACCTCCACATGTGATCCTATTTGGTTGCCTGAATAGATAGAACTTTCACTGCCCACTGGTTTTCGCAGGTTTATCATACCCTGCAAGGTATTCAAAACATGGATTGTAGTACCAGAGTCAATCCACCATGTATTATGATTAACATTAACCATATTAGATTTATAACAAACAAACGCAAGAAAATTACCTTTCTTCTTTAGCTAGCTAGGTCTTGAGCTTAATGCAGTCTTTCTTTACGGGTCCCTTCGTTTTACAGAAGCAACACGATGGCTCCTTCTTAATGACCTTCTCAGCTGAAATCTTTCTCTTTATTTGTGTGATGATTCTCCATTAGTAGAAGTAGTGAGGTTCACCTTTTCACCCTATTCTAGCAACAATCTCCCCTCCTTCTGAACACACATGATCATAAGCTCATTAAGTGTCCATTTATCTTTATTTGTGTTGTAGGAGATCTTAAAAGGGGCATATTGAGATGAAAGAGCGCACAAAATAAAAGGTACCAGGAAAGGGTCAGACATGGTAACCTCCAAAATATTTAGTTTAGTTGCCATGTCCCTCGCGCATGATAAAATCACGCACCCCTTTAGTCTCTATGAGCTTCAAAGATGTGAATTGCATTATAAAGGTGTTCGCAAGAGCTTTATTTGAAGTTTCAAACTGCTCATCAATAGCCTTAATGAGATCTTTCACTTTGGTATGTTGCTCGACGGAACCACGGATACTAGCACTCATTTTCGTTTTTATGAACATTAAAAATATATAGTTGGATCTCTCCCATTTTTTCACGGCGATCAACTTCATCTGGACTACTAGTAGCCTTTATCTCAGCTAGTTCGTCATTCTGTATAGCATAATCAAATCTCATGATCCCTAAACGCAGTAATACTCTTTCCTTCCACACCTTGTAGCTGTCCCCAGCTAACTCTGGAATCTCAATTTGATATCAATAGTACTTTCCGCTAAAATTGCTGCAAATAAAATATACTTGCTTAGTAACAAAAATTTGAGACTAAACTTTATCACAACTTACCAATGTAAATTATGTTCATATGAATCTCTTGACATAAAACTTGCCCGTGAGCTAAAGTCTACTCAAATTAGATTAAAAAATATTAAACTTTATGATAAAACTATAAAATCATATTCATTTCTTAACTCATGTGGGTAGATCAAGAAACATAACTCAATATATTATCCTAATCAATCATACAGATATAACAAGATTCTTGTGGGTAAGTCTCATCACATTACGTATCATTAATCACAATAAATGTCTAATGTCCACATGTAGTTCCAATTTTTTTATATAATTAGAGATACCGTGGCTATCCACTAACTAATAAAATTTTGAACCACTTGACATATGTTATACTTTACCTACTAACTTTATGGATATAAAGTCTACTGTATGAACCAAACCACCATCGATAAATTCATAAATATGTTGGCAAAGTCAAATACTCAACAACAACACAATACAAATTATTATTGATAAATATTAAATCAATACATAGAAAAAGCAAATATTATTGCTGTACATACTAAAAAACAAATTACCGAACATACTATATACTTGAAATGTGGTCATCATCAAAAGCTTGGTGGCAACAATCAATGAAGTAATAAGATGTACTCCACACAAACTCATAGAACAACACCGACAAAGAGAAGGTCTCAAAAACAAAACTAGGCAACAGAAATGGGAACACGTCAATTAACTCTATAAATTCCAAAAGTAGGTGAAAAATACCAAGTGCTCCGTATTGGAGTACACACAAAAAGAGCAACAAAGGACAGTAAGAAATTTGACCGAAACAGATATGCCATATGCATTGCTACATACTCCGTATATAGCAATATTCAATAAAGCTAAAAGTCTCTTTCTTTGTTAATGTAAATATCATCTTCAACCATTTGACACTCTCAAATCAAAAACCAAAATCAAATAGTTCCATAACAATTATAGTAGAACACACCTAATAACCAGATGCAATTTTTTATCAACAAAATCTGGAACCAACAATTTCCGTAAAGATGATATGCCCAAATTAAAACGCAATAGAGGTAGAGCATCATCCCCTACCTCCGTCGAACTCCATTAAAATAAATAACCCAGCAAAAAATCCAAGCATAAATTTCCAGATTTCAATGGCAAAACTGAACCGTATTTTAAACTAGACGATAAACTCGAATATCAAAAAAAAAAAATCCACTTTCCAACGGAAAAGCAAAACAACAGAATCATTACGTCACAAGACGGAAAAACAAATCGGAAATCAACAAGCAAAACAGATGCGATAACTCGCTCTGATACCAAATGCAAGTTTAACTCATCTTAATCGTCTTAATATGCATGTTAAATTACTGAATAAACATACAGCATGATTAAATATAGCGGAAGCGATAAAATAGATCGAGAATTAAACCTCCAGCCATTGTTAATGAATTCCTGGTCAGCTATAATAAAACCCGTCTTTTGTAGCCGTTTCCGAAAACCCGTCTTCAACGATTGACTTCGGTTCCGAACCCTCGACTTACTAGTTTAGATGGTGTATGATGCTTAAGAGAGAGTAGGTAATGATGACCTTTATCAATGAAATTGTATAGTCTTATATACTGTTCTTGCCATGAAAGAGCATTACGTGAGATGAAAGTAGGAGGGGTTATTGATAGTGAGGAGTGAATAAAGGGCAGTTTTAGTCCATGAATTTGACTGCCAAATAAATGGGCCACATAATTAAGATTATTAATTAACTGAATTAAATATTATAAATAATATTTACTTTAATAATTATAAAAATCCAACCCCATTCAAAAAAGTCAACTGAAATCTAACGGAAATAACCCGCTAGTTTCAACCTGAACCCAAAAACGACCCAACCCGATCATAACCCGAATATTTAGGTTCAAGGTCCACCCGACCATCACCGAACATGAAAATAGTTCAATTTATTAAAAAGTTGACTTTAAAGCAACTAAAACTAATACTAAAATCATATCTTAGTTGAGAAGATGGTTACAAGGATAAGAGGCTGGAATAAGAGAAAAATTTCTTATACTGGTAGGTTGATTTTGGTTAAAGCTGTCCTTAGTACCATTCAGAATCACTGGGCTCAAATGTTCATTCTTCCTTGTGGAGTTATGGATAAACTCAAGGCCCTTTGTATGAACTTTCTATGGGAGGGTGATGAGGTGTATTCTAAAGCTCCTTTGGTGGCTTGGTCAGTTTTGTGCAAAGGTAAGGATACTGGTGGGTTGGGACTGGTTGATAGCAAGGTGTGGAACTTTGTTGCAGTAGGGAAGCTTGTATGGTGGATTGTAATTAAGAAGGATTTGCTTTGGATTAAGTGGATTGGCAAAATTTATCTTAAAGGAAGGGACTGGCGGAGTTATTCCCCTAGTACTTATAGTTCTTGGTCATGGAGGAAGATCTGTTCAGTCAAAACTATGTTTCATGATGCTTTGGTTAATGGGAAATGGAGGACTTCTGATGATCAGTACACCATTTCAAAAGGTTACTCTTGGTTATCTGGTGATGCACAACTTAGGGTGGGATGGTTCAGGGTGGTATGGAATAGGCTCAATGTTCCAAGACACTGCTTCATCAACTGGCTGATTTGGCAGGGTAGGTTATTGACAATGGACAGATTGGCAGGAATGGGCATTGCTGAGCATGTTGATTGTTTTCTTTGTGGCTCTGCTATAGAGACTCACTTTCATCTGTTTCAGGATTGCTGCTTTATAAAGTATTGCTTTGGCTTGATTCAGGAATGGTTGCAGTTTGATTCAAGTTGCTGTTACAATTCTATCAGAATGCTGAAGATCAGAGCTGAATCTTGTTTTCAGAGGAAGGTTATGTGGGCTGTGATTAGTGCAGTTCATTATGGAATTTGGCGAGCTAGAAATATTTGTAGGATTGATAAATATTGTATGTTACCAAGTAAAATTGTTGAGCAAGTTAGAATGGATATAAGATTAAGGATGATGAATGTTAATGTAGGGCAACTTAGGCTAAGTGATAAGAGGTGGTGTAGTGAGAAGGGTTTAATGTAATGATGTTTGTATTAGTTTAGATGATAGTTGGTATGAGGCTATGCTAACAATGGTTCTTGTAATGTGTGCCTAAGGCAATTTGATTTAATATTAATTACATTGATACCAAAAAAAAAAAAAAAAAACTAATAAAAAATGATAAAATTAATTTAAACTTAATTTTTTTTTAAATAAAATATACTTATGTTTATTTTGATGCATAGTTTTAGCACATAATTAATTAGTAAAATTATTAGCATATAAATATAATTACTGTTTGTGACATACATGTAATAACTGGTCAATGGAAAACTTCGTATTACGCTATGATATTGAATATATCAAACTAAAATTATATATTCTTACTAACATCGTATGTTAAAGTAGACAAATGTAAAAATTAAAAATAGTTATATGTTTATAACTAGAATTAGAGAAAATACACATTTGTAAAAATGCGTTAATCAGGTCCGTTTTGACTTAAAATCCTACTCGGAACATGTATAGACTCGACCGTACAAACCCGGTATAGCTCGACCGTATTTTGCTCGAACTTCTAACCCGCCCGATCGACACATTTGACAAGTAGGTCCCCATCCCACTCTCGTCGATCGTCCTCCTACATGTCGGGAAAATAGCCCAACCGTAAATTACATTACCCGAAGAAATAAATTTTGAAAGTATACAACACTAGGGATTGAATCTCCTTCATTAACACATAGACCATTACTTGTAAATTACATTACCAATGCGCTACTTACAAAGCTCTGAAATCAAAACATATTAAGAACTACATATAGCATACGCATCAGCCTATATTGGGCCCTTTCAAGTTTGTAAAAATGCGTTAATCATGCCCGTTTTGACTTAAAACCCTACTCAAAACACGTATAGACCCAACCGTACAAACCCGGTATAGCTCGACCCGTATTGCTCGAACTTCTAACCCGCCCGATCGACCCATTTGACAAGTAGGTACCCATCCCACTCTCGCCGATCGTCCTCCTACATGTCGGGAAAATAACCCAACCGTAAATTACATTACCAATAGCATCATTTTCATCCTTTTTAAAGAAGAAATAAATTTTGAAAGTATACATTACTAGTGATCGAATCTCCTTCATTAACACATATACCATTAGTTGTAAATTACATTACCAATGCGCTACTTACAAAGCTCTGAAATCAAAACATATTAAGAACTACATATAGCATACGCATTAGCCTATATTGGGCCCCTTCAAGTTTGTAAAAATGCGTTAATCAGGCCCGTTTTGACTTAAAACCCTACTCAAAACACGTATAGACCCGACCGTACAAACCCGGTATAGCTCGACCCGTATTTTGCTCAAACTTCTAACCCGCCCGATCGACCCATTTGACAAGTAGGTCCCCATCCCACTCTCGTCGATCGTCCTCCTACATGTCGGGAAAATAGCCCAACCGTAAATTACATTACCAATAGCATCATTTTCATCCGTTTTAAAGAATAAATAAATTTTGAAAGTATACAATACTAGGGGATAGGGATCGAATCTCCTTCATTAACACATAGACCATTACTTGTAAATTACATTACCAATGCGCTACTTACAAAGTTCTGAAATCAAAACATATTAAGAACTACATATAACATACGCATTAGCCTATATTGGGCCCCTTTAAGTTTGGGGCCCTGTTCAACTGCGCAGGTTGAACACCCCTTGGGCTGGGCCTGCAAATACCAATGTTGTTTTTAAAAAACGAGCAACACCGCGTAGAGTCCAAAAAGATAGAACAGTACCACATCGAAAAAGCTTACAAATTATTAAATATTAAAGCTATAGATTTGTTCACGAATGCTTATGTAAAAGTATGAAGTTGGATCTTATAAAATAAGACATGATTCATTTAGCCAACTTCATCCTTGTAAGTTGTAATATAAATAACAAATCATATTTTTTTCATGTATAAGAAATAAAGAAAATTCACATCCAACACAACCAGTTATACATCTTCTTTTCCTAAAAAAGGCTAAGTGAGTCATTCTAATGACATCTATATTGTTGCTTCAGTTCGCACTTCTACAGACAAATTCGGATCCACAAACGACAAAATATTATGGAGCAGGAGCGTATTTTAATATTTATAACTTTTCTGTTGGGCAATCACAATATTCATCCGGAGAAATTATTATTCAAGATGGCGAAGACAAAATTAAAACTGGTTGGATGGTAAGTCTTTTACCTATAATTTATTTTTATTTATAAGCTTCTTAGTTGCTCAGATTTAGCTATCTTTTTGTTAAGTTTATAAAAATTTTTTATAGATTTCGCGGTAATGTATGTAGTGGCGCAGCCATGATTTGAAAATAGGGGGTGAAATTTTTTGAAATTTTCATCCACCGGAAAAGCGACCGCTCCTGCTAGTCCCCTAGCTCCACCACTGAATGTATGCATTATTTATATGATTAGACTAAAAATCGATTCCTAAACATTATTTCTTTTTATGCTTGTAGATAAATCCGACACTCAGTAAAGATAACCGCCCACGTGTGTTCCAATACATAGATGTAAGTGTATAACACTCTCTACTTTCTTTTGTTGTGTCACGGAATAACTTCTATTATTACGATTCCTCGGCGTTATTGTAAAATACTCATCCGTTTTTTTAATGATGTTTGTGTTTCTTGAATATATGTGGAGTATATTTTAATAAAGTGGGGAACCAACAATTTCCTTAAAGTGGGGAACTCTCAAAACAAAAACCAAAATCAAATGGTTCCATAACAATCCGTAATAAATGGAGGGTGTAACTTGTAAGACTTACATAGAATACATGAAATAATTCGGGCGTAAGTTTTAATTGAGTTATAATTATTAGGAAAGTTGTTTACTTGGATAATAAGTTTCTTGGTGATAGGTTTAATATTACTCTTTCACGAGGATAATTACTCTCATACCAACATATAAAAAATATCTACCCATATACATTCCTTTTTTTTACCTTCAAATTCAAGCAATTCCTAAGAAGTGGAGTTTCTAAATATGGTATGAGAGTAATGTTTGACAATCTCGAATCTTGTGTTCAATTTCAAACATTCAACATCTATTATTCCTTTACTCACTCTGTTTTTATATTTTAATATTTTTTTTTTTTACATTTTAAAACTATTATTTCTTTCTTCAATAGCTTATAAAATATAAGAGTAAATATTATGATAGTTATATTTATATAAAAGAGTTTTTCGAAAGTAAGAAATACTACCTTTAAGGTGTTTGGATCCCATTCAAACGGGGGAATAAAAGATGCATTTTTGTAAATAAAATATTCCAGATTTAACGAAGTACTAACACCCATCTTTGTAATGAAAGGCTGGTCAATCGCATTGTTTCAATGCCTTATGCCCTGGATTTGTCCACACTTCCACAGACTTTAGAGTTGACGTACCCCTCAGAGGTTTTTCAGAAAGAGGAGGACAACAAATGTATATGACGTTTCTTGTTTTCCAGGTATAACATGCATCTTCTATATTATATGACATTTTGGGTATGTTTGACTTAATATATTAAAGTTGAGTTCAGGGTTTAAAGCTTATTTTTTTTAAAAGCTTTGTAAAAGTTAAAAGGACTAAATTGATGCTTCTATTTTTAAGAGGAAAAATACGGTTGTTGATATTTTAAGAAATTATTTTTAACTCTTGGATAATCGTGTGTTTAACCTTTTTTTTTGTTGCAAAAGAACAATTTACAAAGTTAGGTCAAACATAATCTTAAACTATACTTTGTACGAATCACCACATAAGAAATCACATGTACACGTACATATGAATATATGAAAAGATGATCCTGTATTTAATGATAACAAAGGGTAGGATGATCTGGACCTCTAAAATCAAAATCTAGATTCTTTTGTTTCAAAATTAAGCCAAATTTAATCCAGATTCACGAAATCTAAAATGGATATATATATATATATATATATATATATAGAGGAAGGATCAATTGAGTTCACCCTTCCCCTTAGAGTCCTTGAGTCCTTTTTAGAGCCATTGGATGAGGAAGATTGGATGGCTGAGATTGGTGCTCCCAAAAGGTGATTAATGGGATAATTTTTCACTCTCTCTCATCCAATCTAATTAACCACTAATCCATCCCTAATTAAATATATAACATTTTCACACAATAACTTCTCTCTCATCACCCATAATTCCATTCCCCCTCTCTCTCTAAAACCCTAAAAAATCAAAACCTAAAGAAATCACTCATCCCTCTCACTCACAACCACCCCACCACCTCCACCTCATCCCACCATCACTTGACACCAACACCACTGCCGGCACTGACCCGCCCCCTCCATCTAACACTAGCCGACACAAACCCCACCCCGGCCCGAATCTGCAGCCTCCCACCGCCCCCTTATCTGCTGCCTCCCACCACCACACTAACTCCTCCCACTACCACCCCACACCAACACCCATACGTCCTCCTTCCTCCCTCCTCTTCTCTCCGAGCACAGCCACTTACCACCACGGCACCACCAGACTACTCCGGCCGCCTCTCTCAAACGCAACCCCGCCGGCGTTCCTTCTCCTCCCTGTGTTTTTCTTCCGCCGTCTTCTTCCTCCTGCCTCTGGCCGCCAGTCCGCCAGTCCTCCCTCTTCTCATTTGTTCTTCTTTTTATTTTTTTCAGATCTAGTCTTTTTTTGTTCTCATTACTCTCTTCTTCTATTTTTTATTATTTTTTCCTTTTTCTAATTTCTTTTAGTCTTTTTAGATCTAATTTTTTCTGATTTCTTTTAGTCTTTTAGTCCTCTCTTCTTTTTTATTTTATTTATTTATTTTAGGATCTGGTTTTGTGTTTTTTTTAATACTAGATCTGAAAAACGAGTGTCAAGTGACAATGACTTCTATTAAAGTAACACAAATTTTCTATTAAAATTACATATTTTATTAATTAAAGTCACATATATCGTCTATTAAAATTACACATTTTATTTATTAAAGTCACATATATCGTCTATTAAAGTTACACATTTTATTTATTAAAGTTACACATTTTATTTATTAAAGTCACATATATCGGCTATTAAAGTTACACTTTTTATTTATTAAAGTTACACATTTTATATATTAAAGTCACATATATCGTCTATTAAAGCTACACATTTTATTTATTTAAGTTACGCATTTTATTTATTAAAGTCACATATATAATCTATTAAAGTAACACACAGTATTTATTAAAGTAACACAAAATGACCTTAAAAGTTACACTTGGTGTTGTCAAATGTCAGATCTGTTTCTTTTTTTAGTTTTTACTCTTGTTTTCCTTTTTTTTCCTAGATCTACCTTTTTTGTGAGTGTGGTTTGGTTTGCGGTGGTCGGATTACCGTTACACTCATAGAGGACTACAGTTACACTCATAAAGTATTACAGTTACACTCATAAAGTATTACAGTTACATTCTTAGAGGATTACAGTTACACTCATAAAGGATGTTACACTCATAAAGGACTACAGTTACACTCATAAAGGACTACAGTTACACTCATAAAAGACTACAGTTACACTCATAAAGGACTACAGTTACACTCATAGATGACTAAAGTTACATTCATAAATTTGTAGTAAATTACATAAATTCAACATGTAATAAAATTAAAAAAATTCCACTCAAAATGACCTAAAATAACTAAAGTTACACTCCTAAAATATTAGAGTTACACTCGTAAATCATCAAAGTTACACTTGTAAAATGTTAAAATTATATAAATTCAAATTTTTATATACAAAACCGTCTCAAAAAAATTAAAGTTACACTCGAAAATCAGCAAAGTTACACTCGTAGAATGTTAAAATTATATATATTCAAATTATTATAGAGAAAACCGTCTTCAAAATTTAAAGTTACGCTCGAAACTATTAAAGTTACACTCGAAAAGCATCAAAGTTACACTCGTAAGGTGTTAAAGTTGTTTAAATTCAAATTTTTACATACAAACCGCCTTAAAAAGTTAAAGTTACACTCTAAAACATTAGAGTTACACTCGCAAGCATCAAAGTAACACTCATAAATCTCAGCAGCTCAAAGTGCTTAAAAGTGATCAAAAGTGATTAATTAAAAGTAGAGAGAGAAAGTTAATTAATTAGTGCATAGGTAATTAATTAGTGATAAGTGTGTTTTTTAATCTCCCAAATCTCAGCCATCCATCTCCCTCATCCAATGGCTAGAATGAGGACTCAAGGACTCTATGGAAATGATGGACTCAAAAGAATTTGACTCTATATGGTTGTAGGAGTTATGTGGTGGGTGGTGGGTGGTTGATGTGGTGGATAAGAGGTGGTGGATAAGAGGCGGTGAGCGTCGAGGGTGGTCGTGGGGAGTGATTTATTTGGGTGGTGTCGGTGGGTAGTGGTGGTTGTGTGATGTTGTGTGAGAATGGAGGATGAATGAATTAATTGGGATTTTTGATTTATTTGAGTTTTTAAGTGACGAGAGTATGAATATTATGTGAGATGAGAGAGAAGTGATTGTGAGGAAAATCTTATATAGTGAATTAGTGTGGATTAATGATTAATTAATGAAAACTAGAGAGAAGGTGATATTAATCATAATTTTGGAGTATCAATCTCAGCCATCCATATCCCATATCCAATGGCCCTAAAAAGGACTCAAGGACTCAAGGACTCAAAGGAATGGGGTGGACTCAATTGATCCTTACTGAGTCCATCCATATCTCATATCTCAGCCATCCATATCCCATATATATATAGGAAGGATCATGTAAGTCCACTTTCATTTAGTGAGTCCATGAGTCCTCTTAGAGGCCCTTGGATCTTAAAGATCAATGGCTGAGATTAAAACAAGAAAATGTCATTAGGATGGTGTTTATCCCCCTCTCTCTCATCCCTACTAATTAAATCACTAATACATACCCAATCCAATCTCAATCAAACCCTAATACTTATACCCTTCTCTCACCCTTTTTCTCTCATTTTAACCTGCCCACTCTCTCTCTACCTCCCTTATTTCTCATCAATACTCTCAAATAAAAAACCCAAAAAATACAATCCAAAAATCATCAAAATTCCGGCCACCCTCCGGCCACCTTCCTTCCGCCACAATAACACCTTCTGCCGTCATTCCCTTCCTCTGCCGCCCCCACAACGCACCACCTTCCCCCCACGACACCCCTACCACCTGCCATTTCCGTCCTCCTTCCATCTCGGCCACCACCAACACCACCCACCCACGTCCTCCATCTTCCTTTCCGTCCTCCCACTGCCATCTCCTCTGCCGCCACCACCTTCCTCCCACGATACCACCACCTCCCACCCGCATCTCCGACTAGGCACCCCAGCCTCAAACACCGAACCAGCCACCCCTCCTGCATCCTCTCTATCCGCCGCCTCTGCCATCCTCCTCTCCGTCCTTTTTTTTTTTAAGATCTTGTTTTTTCTTGTTTTTTTTTTTTTTTTTTAAGATCTTGTTTTTATTTGTTAATGGTGTTTGGTGGAGGTTATATGTATATATATATATTATTTCTTATAGATCTCCTTTGTTTCTTTTCGGATTTATTTTAGATCTCTTTTTCTTTTTTTCTAGTCATCATATGTTTTTCTTTGTTATTGGTAGTGATTGAAGTTACACCATTATTTACTAAAGTTACACTATTATTGACTAAAGTGTTCTTTTATTTTATTTTTACATTCTAGATCTACTATAATTCAGATTTTGAAAATAATAGAAAAAAAACATCTTTTTATTAATTACATTTCGTTTTTTTTTTGTGTTTTTTTAGATTTAGATTTTTTAAATATTTCAATTTTGGATTGAAGTTACACTATTTTGGACTGAACTTACACTAGTATTTTGGACTGAAGTTACACTAGTATTGACTAAAGATAACATGTCTTAAAATTACACTCTTAAGAATTGAGGTTACACTTTTAGGAACTGAAGTTACACTTTTAGGGACTGAAGTTACACTATTAAGAGACTGAAGTTATGCTTGAAGTTGTACAATTATGAACTTAACTTATATTAGTAAGGACTAAAGTTACCAAAATATGCCTTAAAGTTACATGAATTTTAATTAAAATTTGCAAATGACTAAAGTTACTTAAACATGTCTTAAAGTTACATACATATGTCTTAAAATTAAAGTTACACAAATACGATTTGAAGTTACATATGTAAAGACTTAAGTTACACTCTTAAAAAGGTTCAAATCATATTAATTGTCTTAAGTTACAAAAATTAAATTTTATAATGGTTTAAGTTACAATCATAAAAGGCTAAAATCACATAAAATTGTCTTAAAGTTATATAAATTTAAATTCATATAGTCGTAATCACATTTTAGCTTGAAGTTACACAAATAATGGTTGAAGTTACACTCATAAAAAGGCTAAAATCACATAAACTTATCTTAAAGTTACAAAAATTCAAATTTATATAGTCGAAATCACATTTTAGTTTAAAGTTACACAAATAAAGGTTGAAGTTACACTCGTAATGACTGAAGTTACACTCATAAAAAGGCTAAAATCATATAAACTTGTGTTGAAGTTTCATATACTCAAATTTATATAGTCGAAATCACATTTTAGTTTCAAGTTACACAAATAGGGGCTGAAGTTACACTCATAAATCTCAGAAACTCAAAAGTGTCCAAAAGTGATTAACTAAAGGCTAGAGAGAGAAAGTTAATTAATTAGTGCATAGGTAATTGATTAGTGTTAAGTGTGTTTTTGTCTCTACAATCTCATCCATCCATCTCCCTCATCCAATGGCTAGGATGAGGACTCATGGACTCAAAAAAAAGGGTGGACTCACAAGAACCTATCTCTCACTCTATATATATATATATATATATATATATATATATATATATATATATATATAGCGAAATTTTTTCGCAAATGTAAAAAGGGCTGAGTACTACCAGGACTTTTTAGGCCGTTCATCTCACCTTTGCCCGGCTAATGAAGATACTACTTCAGTCTGCCCGAGTTCTTCTTCGGGCGATAAGAAAGAAGAGAGAACCAATTCCGGATGACGCCCGTAGTCATTGCGCAGTTGGTGCCTCGACCTGGCCCATCGTCCCCTTACCCCGTCTATCCGGTAGCGACCATTCTCAAGAACCAAAAAGACCAACCTCTTAGTTTTCGCATTTTAATTGTCACAGACCTATTTGACTGTAGCAGACAACAGTGGCGCGCAAACGAGCACCGGCCGCAACAGCGGACTCGTACTCATCAAGGACAGCTTTGCTTTCGCGCCCACTTTCCAGGAGCACCACTCTGCGGTCCCTTTTACGGCAAGTCAGTAGGTTCAACCAAGAGGAGATGTTGAATCTCGTGCAAGTTAGGTTGTGGTTGTATTAGCCGCGACAAAGCTTTTCTAAAGTGCCGGCTATGCCGCGGCTGGCTCTTCTAGCAGGAATACCTCAGATGAGAGAGACAGAGAGAGAGAGAGAGATAGAGAGAGAGAGAGAGATGAGATCAAATGAGTCCACCTCAAAACCTTTAGTCCATGAGTCCTTTTAGAGGCCTTTGGATCTTGAGGATGGATGGTTGAGATCAAAACACAAAAATGGTCATTAATAATGTGTTTAACCCACTTTCTCTCCCATCCACCCTAATTAAACCACTAATACCTCTCTCCCTCTAATTCACTTCTCACACAATTCATTCATTACATTCACTCACCCTTATCTTTAAAATTCACTCTTTCTTCTCTCTAAAACTCCCTCCTCTCTTCTCTCTAAACCCACCCCCAAAACCTCCCTCACTTTCTCTCATCTTCTTCACCATTGAGCACCGCCTGTCACCGTCGGCCACTGCCAGCATCTACCAGCCACTGCCAGCCACCACCAGCCACGCCGGCCACTGCAGCCACCACCAGCCACGCACGCCACCGCCGCCACTGCCGAAAAAAAAAACTCCTGACGCGCCTACTCCTTGCCGCCTTGTCCTCACCACCACCTCCCTCTCTCCCATAAACCTCCTTCAACACTCTCACCATCACCAAACCTCACCACCACCACCTCCCTTACTAGATCTACACAAAAAAAACCTCTATCTACCAAAAATAAAGCTAGATCTACAAAAAAACCAAGTAAAATCTACCAAAAAAACAAATGTCCTTTTGAAATTTTCAGATTTGTTTTTTTTTTTTTCGTTTATGGTGGTGGGATGTCGCCGGGGGTGGTGGGTGGGGGGGTGGGGCAAGAGGAGGGGCTGGGCTGTCGTGGGAAGGTGGGGTCAGAGGAGGGTGTCGGGGCGGTAGGGTGGGGTTAGAGGAGGGTGTCAGGGTGGGTTGTCGGGCGGTAGGGTGGGGTCAGAGGAGGGTGTCGGGGTGGGTTGTATGTCGTAGGGAGGGCGGTAGTGTTCTGGTGGTGGAGGCGACGAAAGAGGAGGTGGGGAGCAGAGGACCTGGGGGTAGCGTGGTGGGGTGGTGGAAGGTCGTGGGTTGTGCGTGGTTTTGATGGTTCAAATCTTGTTTTTTTTTCTTTTTCTTTTTCTTTTCCCTCTATTTTTTCTTTTTCCTCCACTTTTTCAGATTTTGTATTTTTTTTTCTTTTTATACAGTTTTCGATCTATTAAAAATAATTTCAAAAAATAATATACAATTTTTAGATCTACTTTTTTTTTCTTATTTATTTAATTTTAATATTAGATCAAAGTTATGTTTGTTGTTATTGGTTGTTATTATTGTTATTTATGTTGAGTTATTGTTGACGGTGACTGAAATTACACCATTAAAAGGACTAAAGTTATAGTGTCAATCTATTAAAGTTACACTTTCAAGGAACTAAAGTTACATTTTCAATGAACTAAAGTTACATTTTCAACGAACTAAAA
Source organism: Heliosperma pusillum (assembly GCA_022085475.1). Taxonomy (NCBI): domain Eukaryota; kingdom Viridiplantae; phylum Streptophyta; class Magnoliopsida; order Caryophyllales; family Caryophyllaceae; genus Heliosperma; species Heliosperma pusillum. The sequence continues at coordinate 21,938 of JAIUZE010002124.1, forward strand.
TTACACTCTCAATATACTAAAGTTACACTATAAATGACTAATGTTACAATCGTAAAACGTTAAATTACACTATAAATGACTAAAGTTTCACTTTCAATATAATAAAGTTACGTTCTGAAAAGCTTGGAGTTACACTTTAAATTATTTAAAATTTCAAAATTCAAAAATAAGATGCCATAAAATTACTTAATAAATAAATTTACATTATTTTGGATTAAAGTTACACTTTTAAAAGGTTAAAATTACACTACAGAAATATGGAAAATGTCGAGAACTTGTCTTAATGAAGTTATACTCGTACAAGAACAAAGTTACATTCTAAAAATACGTAAAATGTCAAAAACTTGTCTTAAAAGCATTTTTTAGTATAAAATTACACTATTTTGAATTAAAGTTACACTCGTAAGAGATTAAAGTTACACTCTAAAAATACGTAAAATGTCGAGAACTTGTCTTAAAATCATTTTTAAATTATAAAATTACACTATTTTGGAGTAAAGTTACACTTGTAAAAGAATAGAGTTACACTATAAAAATACGTAAAATGTCAAGAACTTGTCTCAAAATCATTTTTTAGTATAAGGTTACACTTTTTTGAATTAAAGTTACACTTATAAAAGGCTAAAGTTACACTCTGAAAACACGTAAAATGTCAAAATCTTGTCGTAAAATAAGTATTTAGTATAAGGTTACACTTTTTTGAATTAAAGTTACACTTATAAAAGGCTAAAGTTACACTATGAAAATACGTAAAAAGTCAAAATCTTGTCGTAAAATCAATATTTAGTATAAGGTCACACTTTTTTGAATTAAAGTTACACTTGTAAAAGGCTAAAGTTACCCTCTCAAAATACGTAAAAGGTTAAAATCTTGTAGTAAAATCAATTTTTAGTATAACGTTACACTTTTTTGGATTAAAGTTACACTCGTAAAAGATTAAAGTTACACTTGTAAAACTGCATACTTGTAAAAAAACAAAAGTTAAACCCTAAAAATGCTAAAATGTCATCAACTTTACGATAGAGAGAGAAAGATAATTAATTAGTGTATAAGTAAGGAATTAGTGTATTGGTTACTTTTTGCTTTTAATCTCAACCACCCAACTTGAAAGATCTAAGGGCTCATAAGAGGACTTAAGGACTCAAAAGATATGAAGGACTCATTTGAACCTTTCTCTCTCTCTCTCTCTATATATATATATATAGGGTTAGGATCCGGTGAGAACCACTAATATAATGAGAACCATGAGAACTCTCACTAAATCTCCACCAAATCTTGTTTCGAAAGTTTTAATAGATCATTTACAAATAGTTTAGTTTATTCAATCAAATAATTTGCTGTAAGTAAACAAAATTTATTGATTATATTAAAAAAATATGTAATTAATGTACATAAATTCAATTAGGCAAACTAAAACTACTCTAAATGCATGAAAACGAGCACTAGGTGCATGAAAATTGTTACATGCATGAAAATAATTATAAGATGCATAAAAATAACTACCTCTAGATGCATGAAAATAAGTACTAGGTGCATGAAAATTGTTAGATACATTAAACTGACTACTAGGTGCATTAAAAAGAGTAAAATATATTTTGACTCGATTTCCGTCAGTAGCTTATTAATTTTCGGTCAAGAAATATGTTATCTAGCCTTAATATTCTACGTCGAATCCAAATATTTTGTTACTTTTAAAATATTAACTTTGTAAGGCGGAGTTCTCACCATTCTCATTATCTTAGTGGTTCTCACCGGATCCCAATTATATATATATATATATATATATATATATATTCGAATCATCTAAAAATGGTTTGGTATATCAGATCAACATATTTTAATGAAATAAAATTAAGCTGTTATTTCAGGAGAAGAGTAATGGTAACAAATAATTATAATTATATAAAAAATTATGAAAAATAAAACATAAATTTTTACAGGAAACTCTTAGTTTATTACGGGTATTTATATAATATTTGACGATCGTTGTTTATCAATGTAGAACTTACTCGGGTTAATAGTAATACTTCGTTAATAGAATAACCAAATGTCCTGAGGTATTATAATTTTATCAATAATTCTTGTATCAAAACGTTCTACATAAGTGTTATTGTAGAACCATATGATATTTTACCTACATAACTCCATAATATGACGTTCACCTGCCATCACCTTTTTAATTAATACATCGGGGCCTCTTAATCTTTTAGTATATATAATTATCTGCATATATCATTATAATAAGCAACTATTTTAATGATATTATTTCCTTATTTAAGTTTAACACTTTGGCGGATTTTTTTATGAGGCTTAATCTTTTAATATATAGGAGATGGCTTGTGGCTCGCGTTAGCATTTACATGTCTAACTTGAAAGTATTGAATATTGTATGGTGGACGAAGGATGTAAAGACGGGTCATTGGTGGCTTAAGGTAGGTGAATATATCTTCGGATTCTGGCCTAAAGAAATATTCCCTGCCTTGTCGACTTCAGCAACTTATATTGCAGTTGGAGGTGAAGTATATGGCCCTCCTGGTAGTCCTCTTGCTCCTATGGGAAATGGTTACTACCCTGTTACTGATCTCCTATATAGTTCCTATTGCTCTAATTTTGTGGTTCTCGATGAAAATCAGAAAGCGGTAAATCCTCAACAGACGGAGACATATTGTGATGACTCGCATTACGGTATTTATGATGGAGGAATAGTAGGAAATTATGGTCAAGTTGTGTATTATGGTGGTACAACTTTATGGTGATGATATATTCTAATCAATATCGCATTCATCTTAATCCATCACAACAGTAGTTTACTATCAATAAAGCAAGATTATCTTTTATATATAAATCTAAATCCCCACCCCTTAATTCCTACCCTTTTATCTAATCCTGTCTCTTTATTTGCTTCATCCAAGTGTTAGAGTGAGGACTCAAGGACATGGGAGACCAATAGAATTTTTGAGGCCCCAATATTATCTTTGTGACTCTTGTAAAAAAGAATATTTGAACTTTGTTTTAGCCATATCGAATGTTATTTATACTTCCTTCATGCCCATTTTTACCGTTCTACTTTTCTTTTTGGAATAATTTTGAGAAAATTTAATAAATGACCATTAAACCTTGACTCAAAGAGAATTGTGAATAAATTAGTTGTTATGAAAGGTGTAGTAGCTACTTAAGGACAAATTTGAATGTCCATTTGTTTTATATGGTGTATACTCCATTATATATTTGAGATAAATTTAGAAAGGGACAATCAATTTATACGTAGGAAAATATTTGGACCAAAAGAAGAATAATAAAAATGAGAATAGATGGGTACTTTTTATTTTTTACAATAGATGATTTAAATAAATCAATTACTTTTTCTTAATAAATTATGAAATATGAAATCAAAGTACGAAATTCATATAATAGTACTACTACGTATATAGCTAGCCAATAGCCCCTTAAACAAATTAGCCCACGGTAAGCCAATCAAATTTGGAAAAAATGCCACTAGTGAAAGCCAAACACGAACGCTCTTTTATGCGGAATAAAGAGGCCCCTACCTCTGTTGGGCCCGGATCCAAGAACCCAACCAAACGCCCAACGGGCCGCCCTCCCCGCTCCTGCTCAAGGACTCAACCTATATAAGACGACTCACTTGATCTCATTTCAGTGTATAATTATAATGGTTGCCAGTTTGAATCTCATAGGGAGTACTTGAACAAAGTTAATGTTGTGCATTGGACTATTGGCTATATATATACTTTAGTGGTATTAGAGAGTTCTATACAATACATTTCTTACCCAACTAGTTTTATACATGTGCCAAAAATGCACGGGACTGTTTTTTTTTTTTTTTTTAAATTGCCCATACAACTTGCATAGATTTGCTTTTAAAAGTGTGATTATATAAAAACGTTTTTTTTAACGCATGCCCTTATAATTATAAGTAAATGTAAATTTGAGAGAAAAAATCGATATCATAAACATTAATGGTACTTAACATTTGTGCAATGTTCGTTTGCTTTTAGTGGCACAATCATTCTCATTGCCTCATTGGTCAATCATGAGTTTTTAATTTGAAACTATTTATGTTTAAGAAGTTGATCCAAATACCGCTTTTATAAATATATTGCCTTATTCATTAATTTTTCTTTGGATAATTTCTTTCGTTTCACCAAAGACGAAACCGATGACAAAGATATACATTGAATATATTCAACCGTTAAAGTTAATGATATATGAGAAATGATTTGTATATAAAAAAAAAAACTCCAATCATCAAGTTAATAGAAAATAGTCACAAATTATTGTATTTTGGCCTTAACCAGGCACATGACCTGTGTGACTTGATTTGTATTTGGCACGACCGTCTTTTAACCCAACCAATGAATTCATATCAAGTTAACAGAAAATAGTCACAAATTCAGATACGTGTGACGGATCAAGGTCCTCATATAATATATAGGTTGCTTCAATTTACTTTTACAATAAGTAAGCTAGATATTACTCTCTCCGTCCAGGTCATTTGTTTAACATTTTTCATTTGTGGGGTTCTCATTCACCATTTTATATTAGTACGGTTTTCTATGGGTAATTTGATTTCCCAATGGAACTGTTGTGCACTTGTCATCAAATGCTCATATCCACAATCATTCCCTCCCTTCTCCTTAATTTTATGCCAAATGTTGGGTAATATCTAGTTGTACTCATACTTGATAATATGGAAGTGTAATTGTTGCCAAGGGCTTATCTAGTTGTACTCATACTTGATAATATGTTATAAGCCAACAATCTGGATTGATTCATGTGGCCCAACACAATTACATAAAGCCCATCTCAAATATCCACCTAAAAAAGCTCAATTCCTACATGCTAATGCTCCTCTTCCTCTCAAGTCTTAACAGTCATTTACAGCCAACTCACCAAATATTTATGTAATTGTGTTGGGCCACCGGAAGCAATTCAGTGGAATTATGGCAAACCTCGGGATACCAAAGTGAAAATAATCCTATTTATTTTGTACATTATTGTTTCGTGTTTTGTGTTTACATATCTGGCTTCAAATAAGTCATCTTAGACTACATCTCGCTCCCCAATTAGCGCAATATGCATTGAAGATAAGATGAGCTCCCTTTGAAACTCAAATATCAAGTGTCAATTGTTGATTTTTAAAGGGAAAAAATGTGTTCACTTTGTTTTGAAATTGTACAATGTCAATCTAGTGATTACTTGATATTTAAAGTTATCTCTTAATTGATTTAGGTAAAGAAATGATTATGTAAGTATGTTTTCACTATACCTGTCAAACAGGTCAGGTAGGCCGTGTCCCGGGTCGCATCAAAATACGGGTCGGGTCAGATTGGTCACAAGTAGGGCGAGGGTCATAATACAGTTCAGAAAATTGGGTCGGGCCGTGCTCGGGCCATTTTTTGTGCCTAACCGGGACGGATTTCTCGAGTTCGTGCCGGGCCTGGCTAAAAGCACGCCTTTATTATTTTCTTGCGCCGCGGCCCGTGTTAGGCACAATCGGGCCATGCTCGATAATTTAAAAATGGAAGAATTAAACAAACCATTAATGTATGTACTTATGAAAATAAAAAGTAATATTACGGTGAGTAACCTGTAATTGCAGGTTAAGCAAGTAACAAAGTGGCAATTAAGAAAATAATGTGTATTCCAAAGTGGAACTTATAGAAAAAAATGGCATTATGTGAATTTTACTTAGAAGTAATGTCAAATATTAATGGAGAGCAACCCAATTTATTAAGGATGAATTAGACATAGAGTAAACCATTTACAAATCACATATTTACAATCCATTCTATTAATGAAGTTTGTTATTAATGACAAGTAACATAAATTGATGAATGAGCAAGTAAGAATATGAATTAGTTCAGCAATCTATGGCGGTGGGTTAATTAATATATAAACGTGCGATAATAGATTACGAGATAATTGTTTTTGTTTTAAGTTAGATTGAAAACATGTTAATATGAAGTCATAATTATAAATATGTCATTTCTTTGTTTGTCATAGCGAATAGCGATCTTTCTGCAAATTTAAACAAAAAAATACAATATGCAAGTTAACATATTTTGGGTAGTCCTTGTTGGTGTTTTTTTCAAGAATTATTCTGCTTTGGGGAAGAGCTCCATGATTACGACTACGGGCTATCTTCAAGCATCACTACCCACGGTCCAACCGTCACTACCCCTGGCCACTTTATCTCTTCCTGCAACTTACGTTCAACGTAAGTTGGACGAAGAGATACACTCGAACTTCCCTAGAGGCGTTTACACAGCTGATAGGGAAGTCGAGGCAGAGTTCGGTATGGTCGAAGGTCTTTGTCTAATGTGCGCTGGGGATCCGTTTATAGATGGGGAAGAGTTTATAACTCTTCCAGTTTGTAGGCACCAATTTCACGCTAAATGTATCGTACAATGGTTCAATGGCGACAGTCGTTGTCCTATTTGTCGGTACGACTACCTAGCCTAGCCACCCTAGACAGTTTGTTATCTTTAATTATTATATTGTAGATAATTGAAAGAATTGTATCACAGAATCTAATTTCTTATTTAAATATAGTTCATTTTACGGTAATTTTTTTTTTCTAGTTATTGTCAACTTATAGTGTAATTGTTTAAATATTTGTTATATTATAATTATATTTAGGACAAATGAAAAATTTGGGCTAAAATTCTCTTTTAAATGAGAAGAAGATGCTTGGCACTTCCTTCCTTCCTTTTCACTTATTATATTTGATGACTACTATGTATTTTGGCCATTTATAGGGATCCTTGTGCATAATATGTCCAAAATATATGCTTATGGATAAACCGTCAATATGAGTACGTAATTGAGTATCCAATTGTAGAGGTAAAATCGAGTTGATTGGATCAGATTTGGATTGGGTCCGAACGGGGTTGGGTCATATCGAATTATGACTGCCACCGGATTTGCCTCATTGTCGGGTTAGGTCATTCAGATAGAATTGTCAGGTCATATTAAATTTTGGTTGGGTCGGGACATTGTTGGGACATGCTATTAACAAGTATTAGTTATCAAATGTGGTTTCGGGTTTGAGATAGGTTTGATGGCACCTTACCCGAATAAACCGACCTACCTCCGAACTCCAGACGCGAGCTTGACTCGAAACCCAAATTGACCTGACCCACTATAACCCGACCCGAATGTCTATTGTTGCAAACTAATTATTATCCATGAATAAATTTGTAATAACTGACTCAAAAATAATCGAACCCGACCCGAAGCCGGAAAACCCGAAATTTACCCGAACCGAACTCGAAGCGGTTGAGCCATTCGCCACGTCTAGATGGCTCCTCGAATCATTATTGCGCCGACTTTTTCCGATTATGTGACGAGTTGACCAGGCTCGAAAAACATACCCAACTTATCTAAAATCCAACCTATTAAAGCCCGAAAATTTGTTGAACCAAAACTGACTTTGACCATCGAACCGACTTGTGACATGTTAACTTGAATAAGGTTTTAAAAGATTATGTGCCCGTTTAACATGTAAGAAAGACGCTAAAACAAGATTCTGCTTCGTTAAAACGGTATTATAACACGTTATTGGTTGATTGACGACGTTACAATGAAACGAGAAGTCACGAAATGTGATATTTAGTATCGAGCATTATCAAGAAGTCATCTTAGAATGTTTTTTAGCGCATGTTATACGAGTCAGAATCTTTACTAATATCTTACTCGCCTCTAAAATCACCCTTGTCCTCAAGGGTGAGGCTAGAAAGGAAAGTTGATCTTATCTTCTTCCTTTAACGCATTTTTGTAACAATATTGGTCATCTGTGGCACCTAGGTATCCCATAAGACGAATGCTTCCATTCTTGCAGTTGTGAGAAATCTCAGAATCTTCTTCGAAAATCAAATCAAAGACGGGCTATTTCATTATATGAATGCTTCCATTTTTACAGTTGTGAGAAATATCAAAAATTGCGTCAAAAACCATATCTAATGACAGCTAAAGTACTGTCCTGGCTTAGCATGCACATAATCGGCTTCTAGTCGCGGGTTTTGGCTTGGACAATTATAGCCTCTTTATCCTTTTTATTTTCATTGGGAGCCACCTGAACACCAAAAAGTACGAGCATCACATAAACCAATGTACTCATTACTGTCCTGGCTTAGAATGCAATGCCTCGGTGTACCTCTGAAATGCGGATGATATACCCTAGCTAGCTTAGGTTTTTACTTGACACTGCTCTTTCCCGTTAACTTCGACACCTTCACATAATTAGCAGAATTTGATGATATGCCAATATGGTAGTAACACAACACACGTCTCAGGCACCAGGTTTCAAGAATCTATAATAAGATTAGCAACACTTTTATCTCAGAAAAACTTTTATGAGACGTTCTACCGTGTTACACCATCTTCTAGTCTCACTGATACTTCAAACATATTTGAACTAGGTCTGAGAACATGTTAAGGATTGGATTGTTTATGTATTCACGGTCAGGGGGCAGAATACACAGCGAGTGAGTTCACTGCAAAAAAAAAAAAAAATCAGTCGCATAATATTGTAAGGAGATTCATCTATAAAGCAGCAATATGATGAAATTCATATTTATTGTATCCTATCAAATTTTGGTATCATTATCAAATATCAATAATATAGACATATTTGATCCGTCTTTAAGCTTAACACGGATATACCTATCTTAAATGAGAATTTGCCTTGTATTGATTATTTTATAAGGATTACATCATTATATTTTTGGGATGGTGGAATATCCTACCCTAATTCAAACCAAATACTCAAATGAGTTCTTATAGGGTAAAACAACCCTTTACTTGGGTCAACACTCATTTAGTACCATAAAAAAAATGACGTACTCTGTGTTTAACTTACACGAACAGTATAATGTGAAATGGTAAACAACAAAAAATATCCAAAGAAGGGATCAAATAAAGAGAAAACTAAAACAAGGGCACCGGTAGAAGTCGATCAGGCTCGAGAGTTTGATCAAATTATCGTACCGTAAAGTTCGAAAACTTAAGATGAAATTGGATGTGTTATACGGAGTACTGTTTAACAACAAAAAAAATCCGCAATTACTGAAATCCTACGAAGAAGAAGATATAGCCAACCCATGAAAACTACTAAAGAATATAAACATTGTCGACATTTCAGATATCAAAAGGTTAGGAGAACTCAGCAGGAAGTACTTGAGTTAAGATAACAAGCATTCATCAGAAACAGAACTATAAACAAACTACGTACCTGATAAATTGGTGCAGCCGTTGCCCTACAATCAACGTGTATTGGAACCGTTCCATGATCAGGTCGAAAAGAACTAGGTCAGCCATGTTCAGCCTGCTTTTCGCCCTAAATACAACACTAAACAACGTTTGTTTATCTAAATGTAGTATCAAACTTCAAAGAGATAAAATAACACTACCTTCACACTTGCAATCACATCAGATTGTGACGGAGGGAGGGAGTAGCAAAGAAAAGTAATATACGCTACTTTCACACTTGCAATTACATTAGTTTCCCTTGTCTTGATTCTTGCTGAACCGTTCACCTATCATAGATTCAGTCGCAAACAATGTGGTCTCTTGTACCCCTAACATATACAATAATGCACATAAATACTCCATTTGGCTTACCTCTTTCCTTATGAGAAGTAATTTGCTTAAAGGTAAACAAATAAGTAAGACATAGGGAGTCCCTAACTTAACCCTAGAAACTTGAGTCCTACGATAAAAAAGGACTCAATTTTTCTACAAATAGAATTTAGGTACAATGGAAAACACAAATAAAGGTATTCTACCGCAGATAAATACTCCATTTGTCTTAAGTCACGGTCACAGTACCGGCTCTTACGGCCAAATCTCATTAAATGTGGCTAGTATCACCTCAAATGCAGCCGCAATAATTTTAAAAATAGAATTAATTAGTTCAACAACGTACTCAAGTTGCTAAACAAGTTTACACGTTTAAGCTCGAAAAATCTATAGTAATAATACCACTATTTCTCAACACTAACAAACACTTTTATCGTGTACTCACATTTAGCAGTATTTCTACTTGACTAGTATTCCAAGAAGATGCAAACTAACAAATGATCTCAAATAAGCTTGTTATTATCAACAAATGAAAAAGAGAATTTCTTCAAATATATGGTAGCAAATATATGTAGAGTGTATAAACAAACATGTTGTCAACCAATTCGACTATGTAAAAAAAAAACTTTCGGTTCTAATAAACTAATTTATTACGTAGTACGATGGTAAAACCTAAATACAAATACAATGATTAAGACAAATACACAATACAACTGCTCTAGAATGTAGGAGTAGAATGGTAAACACAAATACTACACAAATAATATAAGTAGTCCGATCATTATTATTTTCTATTAATCTATTAATCTCTACCGGATATTAAGTGATGAGGTGTGTTGGATGAGGTGACAGTCCTCCCCATTCGGTTTTTGACATCTTTCCTTGAGACTCTTGGAGCACCCTAGAAATTCGAGTTTGTGGAGAGAGGTGAGTTTGGGCATCCATTTTGGCATGCATTTCAGTTTTGGCCAATCCCAAAAGCCAAGAGATATGAGGAAAGTGCAGTACTGCATCCCCTCTGGCAATTCCTCCATATCTTGAAATCCTCTCAAAGACAAGGAATGAAGGCTACCAGCAAGGTTATGCCATGACATCCCACCCAACTCCACTTTTGCACAGTAGGATATATTCAAACACTCCAGGGCAGAAAGATGCTCCAACTATCCTCTTACGCTCTTAAGTTGAGGGGAACTTCTGAGGTCCACGTATCGTAGGGAAAACAATAAATAGGTTGGAAACTCATTTACTTCTCCCAACCTCTCCAACCTCTCGTCTCCTACTATACTTATCCTTACAAGTAATTGTGGGTACTCGATTGACATTAATTTTAGCCACTCCAAGTTGTTGATTTCCAGTTCCTTCAATTTGGGATATGAAATCGGTGGCTGATGACGAGGCGTGCACCTCATAAATCTTATGGAATCATATATTTTCAGACGTTCGAGTTGCGGACATAAAGGAACAAACATCATCTTTCCACAATATTCTATACTAAGATCTTTAAGTAGAGGAAAACATGGAAATGATACCCACTGTACTTGTGCTTCTCGGCTGCTTCCACTGACATTAGAGTTGACCACGTGCGTCCCTGATTCTGAACTCCGCCGCCATCCTTTTAACTTCGGTAACTTAGAAATATTAAGGTCATCGAGGCTGGGAAAGAAGGATGATCCTTCACTCAAGACATGTGTTTCTAAGTCAGCCACATACTCCATATTCAACCATTCTGAAATCTCTAGCGTCTTAAGGTGGGGCAGCTTTCCAATTTGCCAGGGCAGATAGAGCAACTTACTGCAATTTCGGATCTTTAAAGTTGTAAGATTAGGCCGATCAAACAACGCTGAGTTATCTCCCCTCCCTGGCCATCTCAGTATTGTCTCACCAATATACCCATTCAATTTTAATGTTTTAACATCATGATGAGGCTACATCTCTTCCAGCAACACTTGCTCAGACTCCATGCTTCCATATTCCTCTCCACGTCTAAAGTTAAAACAATTGTATCTAGGTGTTGCTTGCTCCTTAAGTACCCTCCCCCGCCATGTTCTCCCTTCACAAATTTTCCATGTTTAAGTATTGCTATTTGAATCTTCAATCTCTTTTTTAATTTATTCAGGTGTTGTAAATCTTTCAAGCCATTAAAACATTGCCTTGGAGTTTAATTTGCTCTCACACCCACCACAATTCGCATAGAGTGTGCAGGCAAGTTAACATACTTATGTTTGCATGCATACAAGTCAGTGCATTACAATGAGCTACATTCAAGGTGCTTAGATACACTAGATTGCTCACATCATCTGGAACTTGTTTTAAACTAATGCAATATTCTAAGTTGAAAGTCTGTAAATCAATTAGCTTGCTCAAATCATTTGGCAACCACTTTAAATTAGTGCAAAAACTTAATAGTAAAGTCTGGAGATAAAGTAGTTTTGTTATTGATTTGGGAAGAACTTCTAAAAATTGACTAGATGATAAGTCTAAACTCCTGAGATGCAACAGTTGACCTATTGATTCTGGTAAACTGTTTGCACATGTAAAACTCAAATCTAATGACCTCAAACATGTCCATTTCAGTATTGATTTACTTGGTAGTAATTGGGTAGCAATTTGAAGACATGTACGAACATGAGTATTATTAAAGATGTGCTGTGCACGAGGGCTACTTACAAAAGATAGATGACGAACTCTTTTACCCACATCAGATATGTCACGACTGAATCTGCAAATCTCTTCGCCTACTACCTTTTCAGCAATATCATGCAAGAGATCGTGTATCTTAAAGGAATCAACCCCCCCGAATTCATCCTCGAGTAATGATGTAAGTTATAGTGGTGTGGTAAGAGTGTCGATCTCAGGGTCGGTTTGTAACACCCGCAAATGTACCCTATTTTTATATTAAAAATTTTATACGGACACTTTTCAGCGAAATTTTAGATTTAGTCTAGAACTTAGTTTCTAGTGTCTAATTTAGCAAATCCGAGTTCGTATTCGGACTTTTCTCGAAATTCTGTGTGAGTTACGCCTTAAGCCGCTTTTGGGCTTTTTCCCCATATTTTTCCACTCACTCACCCTTATAAACCCTAATTCCCTCATCTTCTTCACTCACCTTTCTTCCTCATACAAACCACCAAAACCCTTACTCCATTTTTGATCAAGCTCAAATTCATCACCACTCCTTCATTACTCACTCAAATCTCCTTATTTCATCTTAATCTTCCGCTCTCATCGTCCTCTACCTTGTGTGGTAATAAAATTACCGTCTTTCTCATTTTCAATTTTTCCGTCTTTCTCAAAGGTGAATTATATTCATCTTTTGTCGCCTTTGTATAGGTGGAGACTTTCATGACTCCGATAAGGATTACTACCTAGTGGAGGAAGACTTAGAAATCGATTGAAGACGCTAAAAGGTAACGGTGAAGGGTTACTCGATATCGATGTGTTTTAATTTTTTAATGGTTGGTCTAATTAGTGAAAGATGTAATCTTTGCCTTAATGTCATGTTGAATGGTGTTAGTTGTTCATTCTTATCTCACATGCTTATCTTTCTTTAATCTCATGCTAAGTTACATTCAAGTTGTTAATTTTACTTATTTATCATGTTTAAACTTGGGTTGAGCCATTAAGGTGCTTTAATTGACCTTGTCAAATGATTGGATATGTTTAGAGTGCATTAAATGTGGTTTATGTTAGGTAATTACAAATGGGTAAAAACTTGTTTGTCTTAAACTTGAAGTTTGGATGAAATTTGGCTTGAACCCCTGCGAAATTGACTAGGACCCGGACGGGTCCAGTCCAACCCGGACGGGTCCAGTCCAACCCGGACGGGTTTGAGCCCTAAACCCGAGCAGGACACTTCCAACCCGGACGGGTCGGGTCCGACCCTTTTGTAAAATGGTCATATCTCCTTCAATACTTGTCTGTTTGGGGCGTGTGACCTACCGTTGGAACCGTAAGAGAATAAGCTATCACTTCCACTTGGAATTTCTGCATTTGCATGTCTAGAACTCTAGTTATGACCGTTTGAAGTGGACCCTTGTTTTAATTAGTTTCCAAACTTGTTGTTTTGAGATGAGATCTATGTTTCTTATTCATTATACTTCTTAAACTTGGTCTAATGCTTATGTAATCACGTATTGTCTTGTGTTTATCATTGTTACATTCATATTATGCTTTATCGCATGTTTTGTGACGGTTTTTGATATATCCCACTTTGAGTCGGTTTTACATATGCTATGGTTTGAGCACTAATTGTTATGTGCTATGAACTCTCATTCCCCCGGCTACCTCTTCGTTCGTAAGGCTAGAATGTCGGAACGAGGAGTGTATCCTTACTGCTTAATTGCATGTGTTAGTGGGCATATGACGACGTTGTTGGGAGCCGAACGCTTTGCTTCGATCGACCCGGCCGTCAAATGTTGTATACTTGCGAGGTGGTGTCATTGCATGTAGCGTACCGCTAGTTATGATGCTTGTGCTCTTTTCCGCCTCTTTCGTGAAGGTTGACTGAATTTGGGGTACTCGGCTTCTATGGTTGGCCGAGTCTTGAATGAGAAATGTTTATCGCATGTCGAATCGGAAAATGTGATTCCGAGAGTCTGGCCAGGTTTAGACTAGGACAGTATTATTATCGTCGTTCTACCAGGAGGAAATTAGTCTACATATACGAAATGTTGAATCGTGTATGCGTTCAGGGAAATGTTTATCCCGTGGATGCGATTTTAATCATACTTGTCATGTACACGGTGCTAGTGCGTGTCATTTACCGTGAGAGATGTTGTCAATGTATTCGTACGTTTGGATGGATGATTATATGATTGATTATTTGTGATCTTTGGATGACTTGGCATGGTTTGTTTGTCGAGTCTCAATCTTATCAAGCTTATGCCGCTAACGGTGAGATGCAAGCCCTAGTGAGTGTATGGTTCCCTAAGAGTGTCTTCCTCGAGTCTATCTATAATATGATAGTTACGGTTTTGTACTTCATGTGCCTACATCTTATATATTGAAATGCCTATTTATCTTTCTCGTATTTCACATGTATATTTATATATGCATGCTTCTACTTTCGTATTTCCGTTTAAGCATGTTATTTGTGATATGGCTGGGAGAACCCGGAGTTACTCCCCACTGACTGTGGCGTTCATGTTTTTCATGGATGAACAGGTTGCTTGCTTGGATGGATTTTGCTTGTTGTATTTTGGGTTCGGGTGTGAGCTAGCGGGCGTTGGTCTTGATGAATCACCCCTAGACGTTTATTAGCTAGTTGCTAAACAACTTGGATATTTGATAAGATTTTGAGAGACTTCGTCTCTTTGTAGTATATTCTATTTTAGTTTGTATTTATTTGACATTCCTCGTATTTTTATCTTAGCATGTAAAAAGTTTTAAAAACACCGTATTTGCCGCTATATAAATCACATCCTTGTTATGTTTTATTTCCGCATTCGCGAGGGTTGTCACACAGTTAGTGTCTAAAAATGATCTAATAGTCTACTAAGTCTCTTTCAAAGTCACAAAGTAATTTGGATTTGTTGACTAAACTAAATAACGATAATTAAAAGCAAATAAAAACTACAAATGGAGTCTAAAACGAGAAAGATTGGATTTTTATCGAATAAGAGAGAAAACTAGGGTGAGTGGGTTCATATGGGTGGTAAAGTCGGGTGAAAAAGCCGGGTTTAATAGTTGAAATGTCGTCTAGTCTAGGAAAGTGAATTGAGGCTTTCGATCTTACAATTCCTCCTCAAACCGGCTCTAACTAGCTATGGCGTCACTAGATACGGTTCGTTAAACTAGCGGTTCTACAAAAGACAACGACTTTCGATCTTATGGTATTCGAAACAAGCGAGAGAATCATGCAAACTCAAGTAGGCATTTCATCAAACATGTTATAAGCATACCATGGAGACAAGACAATAATCAACTATTAACCCCAAGAAGAACACATTAACTCATACTAGAACCCATAATCCCCCACATAACCCTAGCAAGATTACTACTCACTAATATTCAAGGGAAATTCAATATTAACTAAGGATTGCAAAAGGAAATCAACAATAATAAACATCTTCTAATTAACAATGAGTAGATAACAAGAATTGAAATGAAAACTTAATTAAAGACAAGATTAAGTAGAGAAATTATACCAACTTAGACAAAGGTGAGAACTTTGATATAATAACCAAGATTTTGTCATAAATCTTTGAATACAAACCAAGTTCCAACACTAAACCAATTCGAAATTACTAATTAACCAACTAATTAGCTTAATTATGGAAGATTAATAGAAGATTAAATACTAATTCTATGAGAGTTTCAGATCTAGGGTTTCGTGCCCTCTAATTACACAAGAGAGTCTAATTATAGGTTTACAAAATGGAGGAAAGATGGGCTTCGAAAAACATCATGGACTGGCAAGGTGACGACCGTGAAAAGTGTTTCACGGTCGTGAAAGGTGTCTCACGACCGCGAAACAAGTCACGACCGTGAAAGGGGTTTCACGACTGTGACTTCACTTTCACGACCGTGAAATGTGTTTCACGGCCGTGAGCTGAAATGCTCGAGAATCCGCCTTCTTGGAAAGGTATCTCACGACCGTGAGATACCTTTCACGCCTGTGAAAGGCTTCTTTTCCCTCTTTCTTTGCTTGACTTTGTTGCTTCCTTCCAGGTTTCGCTTGCCTTGACTCGGGAGGGCTTTGGCGCATCGATTAGGGCCCCCGGAGGGTATGTGGGGTCCCCAAGGTATGCCGTGGGTCCTCCGAGTGATTCACCTTCTTC
Source organism: Heliosperma pusillum (assembly GCA_022085475.1). NCBI lineage: Eukaryota > Viridiplantae > Streptophyta > Magnoliopsida > Caryophyllales > Caryophyllaceae > Heliosperma > Heliosperma pusillum. Next base: position 38,317 of record JAIUZE010002124.1, read on the forward strand.
TTTGTCGATCAAAATTAGGTAGAAATCGCCTCAAATGACGGTTTACCTACAAAAACACGATAAAAGCGAGAAATACGCTAGAATAAGGTAAAACACGTAGAAACGCTCTTAGGGAGCGTTAAAGGCAAGCAAAACGAGACAAAAATGGGCGAAAAAGTAGGGTGAAATGACACTATATCAAATCTCCCCAAACCAAACCCTTACTCGTCCCGAGTAAGGATGAACAATAGTCAAGACCCTCATTTAACTACGCTAAACCTAACCAATACAAGGCAATTAACGGGCCTTGCTCCGTCCCTTCAACTTGCAACAAGGTATCCATGAGGTAGAATACCTTCTTGCAAGGCAAGTGGGGTCTTGCCAAAATTCCGATGCATTCTAGGCAATAAAGCACACAAAACATATGAGAATTCATCAACAAAAGCAAGTGGCAACATGCCCCATCTATGTGCCGAGATTCATCTAAAATGGAAAAATTTCAAGCATGCAAATTCCTATGTACTTACTAGTTTTACAAAGAACTAGGCCTAGAAAGATTGAAATGAATCACCTCTTTATTGTGTAAAATTAGTATATTTGTTCACGTTCACTAGAAAGCTTTGTCAAGGGTGATACGGCGGGATGGAAAGTGAGGGCCCCATGGTGTTAGAAGACACTGTAGGATCGGAATTCCGCCTCTCACCTAAGTGAAAAGAGGGGTTGTCCCCTCTTAGCCTTGTAACGTATGAGTAATCATCAAAAAGGTAAGGAAACGAGATGTTTGAGTTCTTATTTGATTTCTTTTTCTTTTGTTTTTGTGATTTCTTTTTCTTTTTGTCTTTGATTTTTTGCTTGATTTGGGTGCCTTTGAGAGTATGGTAGCTTAGCGAAAGGTGTGCGGCGGAGACCAACAATAGGCAAATCCTCGCCGTAGCGACATCGGGAGCAACCCCATATATAGTAAGGGTACTCTAGAAGAGCCTAAAAGTCTCCATATGCACTTCCTAAGCTAGGACTAAGGCAAAGATATGCAAAATTTCAAGCTTTTGTTTACAATTGTGTTTGAACTCAATTTTTGGTCTTGTGATGGAAAAATTTCCTTTTTGTCAAATGTAGTGAAATGTGATGATTGGACAATTACATGGCCTCGAGAGTCACCTAGGAAAGCGTTCACCAAGGAATTATCACGCCATGGGGGTGGTCAAGATGGTAAATGCAAGCCCTTGACTAGGCTCTAGGAAACGGTGCGAAAATTATACTAAAAATACACATTAAAAGGTGTTTCAAATCTATTTTAATAGGTAAAATGCTAAGCAAAAAAGTATCTACAAGGGCCTATCCAAGCTTGTTCATTTTCCAAATTAGGCATTTTAAAAAGTTCTCCTAAATGCAACTATATGCCATGATCTAGAGTTAAGCAACATATATACAAACTAATGCAAATGCTCTAGTGAACTACATGACAATTAATCTAATGAAACCCCGTAACATCACATAAGTCACACAACCGCCAATTCATCAAAATCCACATCGCAATCATCAACAATTGCTCCAAACTCCTCATTGTTATAAGAAGTAAAGAAAGAAAGAAGGGGAAGGAATAAGAACGATCATACCATGGCGGTCTTCTTAATCCCTTCTATAAGTCTCTTAAGCGATGTGTAGCGGACCTATGTATAAAGGTTAGAAGAAGAAACAATGCAAATATATACAAACTAAGATATAAACAAGCTAATTTTTAGGATTTTTCAAACTTTTTCGATTTTTTTGGATTTTTGAATGATTTTAAATGCAAAACAAAACATGTTTTTGGGATTTTTTCAAATTATCAAAATAATTCCCAATCCCCCACATAGGAACATACATTGTTCCTAATGTATGAAATGAGATTATTGAAAGTAAAGAAAGACATGTTTTTGGATTTTTGAATGGTTTTTTAAAAGGAAAAGAACATGTTTTTGTGTTTTTTAAATATTTTGAAAAATAAAAAACTTGTTTTTGGGTTTTTGATTTTTTTAGAAATATTCACAATAAAAACAATATATACACTAGTAGAAAATTATTTTATTGCGGCTCTCTATTTGAGGCGTTTTAGCTCAATAGCAGCAAATTGTTATTTAAAAAAAAAGTCTATCTTTTTATTTGCGGCGTTTTTTACAATAAAACGCCGCAAATAACTTATTAGAGGCGTTCTCCTTTAGAAACGCAACAAATAAATAGAATGTACTTAAAATTAAAAATAAACTCACACAGTATAATGTACCACCCAATTTACCATATATGCATATTCCATATCAATGAAACCACTTTACTAAAAAAATCAATCGTATTAAGCCTGCCTCACCATTGATCGAGAAATTTACTTCTTTGCCGGAACTCAACGCAACGCATAACTTCAATTGATTCTGCCTTCCTCACCACCCACTCGCTACTTTGCCGGAACTTAAAGCATAGCTTTAATTGATCCTGCCTTCCTATTAATCAAAATATAGGTATGTAACTTTACAATTCGATTAATTATTAGGGTTTATGTTTGTTTTGGATTAATTATCTTTTGGCAGGGTTTATGATTTCGTTTTTTAATATGTAAGCAAATATCAAGTTTGAGATTCAAGTTTGTAAGATTATGAAGCAGTAGGGGTTTAGAATGGTTGAGATTTGTTCTGTTATTGCATTTTTGACTTGATTCATTTTTAAATATAATTATTTCCTAAACATCTGGGTAGTTGTGAAGGGAAATACTATACAATTATACTATCGTTTCTATTATTCCCGACCACATGGTGAGATCAGACAAACATTTGGGTAGTTGTGAGGAATAGGATGGGGACTACAAAGTAGAAAGAAAGAGGAGGATGAGACTAAATTAATGAAAAGAGGTAGGCCGTATTATAAGAGTAAGTGTTGCTTAAGACGAGTATTATCCGCCTTAAGTTTAAGACGAGTCAAATATAATATTATAGTGGTAATAAAGACAAAATGGTATATTTTATGAAATAAGTGGGGCGATTTTGTATGTATTTTGTCGTCTTAATTTAACACGAATAGTGGCCGTCTTAAATGAGAATTTGTGTTATAATTAATCATATTTGATATCAAGTTTTCAATGTGGTCTATCTATATAATGTTAAAAGTCTCTCTTTAGTACTTTGTTGAAGTTAATGGCATGCGTAAATCCTTAGCCAACAACATAGAAGTTGGTGTACATTGGACATAAGTTGTGTTATGAACAAGATTTTTAAAAGGTATTTGACTAATCTTGTACGGAGTATTATAATATGTACAACATAGAAGTTTTGTTATGAATAACATACAAGTTGGAGTGCATTTGAAGATTTATTGAATTTGTGAACTATGACAAAAAATGGCTGATAAAGTTTCTGTTGCTCATTGTTGCGTTACCAAAATATTGAGTTTCCTGTTGCACAATATGCAATAGATACAGGCTTTTCTCCGGATGTCATTTTAATTCCCCACCGTGCCAGTGAGGTAATTGATTTTATAGCCTATATGTTATCTAATATCATAAGAGAACCATAAAAGAAGGAAAAATTACAAACATGAAAACTATGTTCAATATATTGGTCCTTATTTTCTCTGAATTATCATCTTCATTACTACGCCTTATTCATTTGCACTTGTACATGTATAAATTTAATACTACTCTCCAGTCTATAGATAAATTATATATACGTATTAAGCAAAAAAATGGTAAAACCAAAGCACTTTGTATTTTGTAAGACTCTTATAGACTTATAGGTTAAGGAATAGCATAAAGTAGACCGCTAATTAACAATTGTTTTTCAGTTAACTGTCCTAAACAGTTACAAAAGCTTTGAGTTATATACAATGTGGTAAGTATCGTCGTGATATTAATCAGTATCATTTATTGCTACGTTTTATTACGTTGGGATGGCTTGAGTGGCAATAGGCTATCAGTTTCGTAAACTAATGGTTGTTATTTGTGTCATAAATTAGAAAGACGTGTATTGCTCATTTGTTTCTGGTAAGGGTAGCTTAGTGGAAATAGCCCAGAGTATGTGAAACCAATTAGAAACGTAGGCGACACAGGAGAGCAAGGGAAACAAGTAGCTTATAAGGAGATTCCAATAATAGAAGACGACTAAATGAGTGAGGAGACAGTAGCCTTGCGAAATTATAATATCTGAATTGAGTGAACTAACGTAATAATTGTTGTTAAAGTCCACCTGCCCACTTGATTTGGTTCAATATGACCCCCTCATTTTATTGATGCTGGCATGCTGCTATATTCATGTTTAATTTTATTTCTACTCTACTGTACTTGTTAAATTAGGCTACCACTGTCTAATGTCTAAACTAATGGATAGTACTTTTAGTTTGACTTTAGAATGACATGTGTGGCTCATTTGTTTCTCTTAAGGGTATGCTAACATATGCAATCTGAACATTGACTTTCAGATGCATTTATTTAGTTTGGGGTTTTAGATTGGCGTGTCTTTATTAGGTTGTGCATGAAATGGATCGAAGTTAGATGTATGGTAAACGTAATTCGAAAGAATTTCAAAAAAGGTGTTGAAGAATTTTGTAGAAGTGCTTTAGAATATGCCACCATTACAAATGATGAAGGGTTTTATTGCCCTTGTGTGGATTGCTCCAATGTGACAAAGGTTGATAGTATAAAGTTGTTAAGTGAACATATTATTTGTCGTGGATTTAGACAAGATTACCATATTTGGATATGGCATGGTGAAGAAGGAGTATATAGGAGAAATTCCAACATCAATGATCATTTTTCCGAGCAACTTGTAGAAAATGAAAACCTTATACAAATTGAACACCATCTTTAGCAGGAGCTCGAAACAAGTCTTGAGATTGATGAGGATAATTTGAATGAGGGTAACGGAGTTGATATTGACGAGGAAAATATTGATGATGATGGTGATGAGGATGATGACAAATTACATGAGATGTTAGATGGAGTTGAAGATCAGTTTCGTACCCATTATGGGTTTAAAAGTTTGACCGAAGCATGTGAACTTCCGTTGTATAATGGATGTGATAAGTACACTAAATTGTCCGCTGTGTTAACATTATCTAACATCAAAGCTAAACATGGTTGGAGCGACACAAGTTTCACGGAATTGTTAGAAGTTTTGCAAGACATGTTCCCCGAAGGAAATCAACTTCCTAAGTCCAACTATTATGCTAAGAAGTTGCTGTGTCCCTTAGATTTAGGGTACATAAAGATAGACGCATGTCCAAGTGATTGCATACTATATCGAAATGAGTATGTCGATTTACATAAATGTCCTCGTTGTGGTAAATCACGCTACAAGTTGGGAGACAAGCTTTTGTTTGATTTGAATAAGAAGTATCCTCCGGCAAAGGTTCTATGGTATCTTCCAATAATACCACGTTTGAAACGCTTCTTTTCAATCAAGAAACATGCCAAACTTTTAAGGTGGTATAAGGATCGAAGGAAGAAAGATGGAAAGTTAAGACATCCCGCTGATTCTCCTCAGTGGGAGATTATTGATGACAAGTATCTTGAATTCAAAAATGAAGTTAGAAATTTAAGACTTGGCCTTAGCACGGATGGAATGAACCCATATGGTAGTTTGAGTAGTTTACACAGCACATGGCCAGTTTCTTTAGTGATTTATAATCTACCTCCATGGTTGTGCATGAAGCGGAAGTACATGATGTTGTCACTTCTAATATCAGGGCCTAAACAACCGGGAAACGACATAGATGTGTACCTTGAGCCACTCATCGATGATCTTAAGAAGTTATGGGATGAAGGTGTAACACTGTTCGATGCTCATGCTAATGAGAACTTCACGTTGCGTGCAATGCTCTTCTGTACCATCAATGACTTTCCGGCTTACAGTAATCTGTCAGGTTATAAAATTAAGGGAAAACAACCTTGCCCTATATGTGAGGATGATATGAAGTCAACATATTTGACACATTCTAGAAAATACGTCTACATGGATAATCGCAGGTTCCTGAAACGCTTTCATCCTTATCGTAAGAAGAAATTACCATTCAATGGAAAAATTGAGGAAGAAGTAGCTCGCAAACCATTAAGTGGAAAAGAGGTTTATGAGCGGGTCAAAGGTGTTGAAACAGTTTTTGGTAAGTTTGTGAAGCCCAAAGAGTCTGAGAGTCTTTGGAAGAAGAAGTCTATATTTTGGAAACTTCCATATTGGCAAGACTTACCCGTACGACATTGTCTTGATGTGATGCACATTGAGAAGAATGTGTGTGATGCACTTTTGGGGACACTACTCAACTTTACTGGGAAGACAAAATATGGCTTAAAAGTGCGTAATGACTTGATGGACATGAAGATTCGAACAAATTTATGGCCAATTGAGAAGTATATACCAAGGAAGGGAAAAAGTTCATCCTTTTATCTTCCACCAACTTGTTACACCTTATCTAAAGAAGAAAAGCGATTATTTTGTGAGTGCTTGTATGGGATCAAGGTTCCTACAGGGTACTCATCTAATATAAAAAGGCTCGCATCGAAGATTGATTTCAAGTTAAGTGGTATGAAATCTCATGATTCTCATGTCATGATGCAAGTGTTCTTACCTGTCGCTATTCGTGGAATATTGCCAAAACATGTGAGGAAGGCCATCACTAAACTTTGTTCGTTTTTTCATACTATATGTAGTAAGGTGGTTGACCCGGAGATGCTAGATGCACTACAAGTTGATGTTACTGAAACACTTTGCCAATTTGAGATGTATTTTCCCCCTTCATTTTTTGACATTATGGTCCATTTAATTTTACATCTTGTCCGAGAGATCAAGTTGTGTGGTCCAGTATTCTTGCGGTGGGCCTATCCGTTTGAAAGATACATGGCTACTTTGCAAGATAAGGTTAGAAATCCTGCTCGACCTGAAGCTAGTATTATTCAAGGCATTGTTAGTGAAGAGGTAAATGAGTTTTGTAGTGAGTTTGTGAGCAAAATCCCTGCTATTGGTCTTCCAAGAAGTAAAGATGATGGAAGGTTTGAAGGTAAAGGTCTTGTTGGTGCCAAAGTGATCTCACCTCCATCAAATCTAAAAAGTAAGGCACACATATACATATTGCAGCAGAGTGATGAGGTGCAACCGTATTTGACCAGACATAAACAAGTATTAGCTTTAGAGCATCCTTTAAGAGGTGAAAGGTGGTTGATGCAAGAGCATAATCGCACATTTATCAATTGGTTTTATGAAGAAGTTATGCAAGAATTATCAATTAATGATAATGATGTATCTAAAACGATCAAATGGCTTGCATATGGTCCTAGAGAGAGTGTTACCTCTTACGAAGGGTTTAGTATAAATGGATACACTTTCTATAGTGAGCGCCAAGATAGAAAGTCATTATTAGTGCAAAATAGTGGTGTTACCGTTGTTGCATCATCAAGGGAATTTTGTAGTTCTAAAGACAAATGTCCGGTTGATGCGACAAAATCATACTATGGCGTTATTCAAGATATATAAGAACTAGACTATTGCGATTTTAAAGTTCCCCTTTATAGGTGCAAATGGATTGAGAACAATCGACTTGGTGTCTGTATAGATGAATTTGGATTTACTCAAGTAGATATGAATCGTTTGCGAGACACTGATGAGCCATTCATTTTTGCATCACAAGCTAAACAAGTCTTTTACATTCTTGATCCTTCTGACCATCGTTGGTCTCTTGTGGTTCATGGAAAGAGGCGAATTCTAGGCGTTTGGGATGTTCTTGATGAAGATGAGTATGACGATTTTGAGGACATTCCACCTTTCTCAAATCCTATAAATAATGTGAATGATATTGGAGATATTGACACTATATATACTCGTTCTGATCATAGCGAAGGATTTATCGTGGATGAGTCTTAATTATGGGCAGGTATAGTCCTAGTTCTAAATAAATGCTGACTTTATTTTGTGAATCATGTTACTGCTGCTGCTAGTCTTCTACTGGTCAGTTTTTCCATTTAAGCTTAAAAGTAGTAGGAACTCTAGCTTAAAAGCAGTAGAAACACTAGTATGTTACTGCAAACCAGAAGACATAAGTTCTTCCAGCTTTATTGAAATAAAAAATTACTCCAAGTGTATGTGTAGTCTAGAAGTCATCTTATATGATAAAGTACGATGATATTATAGAAGTTGAATTACTAACATTAGTTTTTTTATTTTTAAATCTATCAGGTTGTTGTCAATCATGGCTAATATGGATGATCCAGTGGACATTGCCGATGGCGATTACGATAATTTGAAAGATAGGAGTTACAATGTTGATGCCTCTTATAATCCCGAACTTGAGGATGACATTGATGAGGTGGACGATGAGGATGAGATGGAGGAAGATCGTAGAATGGATGAGTATGAGCTCATGGCTGATGCAACTGCTTTGAGGGGTTAGAAATAGTAAAGCCTATTACTCTATCCGCCTTATTGAAAACTCCTATAGTTTCGAAATAAGGCAAGGGTTCGGGCAAAGGAAGGTCGGCGACAAAGGGTTTCAGGAATTCTGATGAGCCTATGAAACTTGAGTTTGATAAGTACAATCGTCCCATTGGCAAATGGCAGGGAAATTATGGCAAACAAATTGGGTTTTGCATGCGAAAATTGAACATTAACTGGAATTGGAAAGACGTGAGTGCTGGAAAGAGAAAATTGTTATGGCAAGATACAATGGTAAGTTGCTTTAACTGTGTGATGCTATTTATTTAAGCGTTATGTTTTTTAATGTAGTTTTGGTTCTAGCTTTCTAGTGTAGTTTAGACTTACGTTTCATGCTTTTTGTTTTGTATATTAATATTGATTTGATGTAGCTTTTTTTCTTTCAGACTTCGTTCCACATCCCTGATGACGACGAGATATTGAAGAAGAACTTCTTGAGTGCAGTTGCAAAAAGGTTCAGAGATTTCAAAGGGAAATTGGTAAGTGGATGGATTACTAAGACTCGAGAAAGAACCAAAGGCGAGGATGGACGGGAGCCTTATGAGATTTGGAAACATATAAGCATAGAAGATTGGAAACTATTTCTCCAAATTAAAAACTCTAGTCCAGCCAAGGTAATGAATTATCCTTCAAAGACTACTCATTTATTTGTAAATCTCACTTGATTTAATTCTATTGATTCTGCTTTCTGTTTTTCTTATTTTTGTGTTTTTCTTATTTTTGCATTGTTACAGCGAAAGCGTGAGAAGGCTATCGAGTGTGCGAAGAAGAATAACCATCATCATCACTTGGGTCAAAAAAGCTATACTACAGCTCGACCGACTTGGATCAAGGATGGCTTTTATCCAGAGTGCACTTTCGTATCAACAAGCACTCCCGTATCAACAGAGACGACCTCTATCGTCACAGTTGAACCGAATCGAGTCGATGATTGGTTCTGTTCAATGCATATTAAAGATAAGGAAACTGGCAAATATATTATCATTGAGCCTAAAACTAAGGAAGTGGCTGAAAAATGCGTAAGTTAGTTCATAGCTCAACTAGCTTTGTATATCTCATAGCTTCTTTTCATTACTTCAGCCTAGTTGAAAAATCCGTAAGTTAGTTCATAGCTCAAAGATGCGTAAGATTCTGCCTAGTTCAAAATGATTGTAAAATTATCCTAATTGATATTTATGTGTGAAATTCATGTTAGCTTGAGCTAAGAAGAAGCAAGCCAAAGGCGAGTTTGTTCCAAATCGCAACCAAGATGCTTTATATTACGCTTTTGGTGAAAAGGATGATCACCCAAGCCGTGCTAGAGGTTTTGGTGGAGTTAATGTGACTCTGAAACGTGCATTTGGGGTAGCAGCCAAAACCAGCCGTTCAAGAAAAAGTGAAACATTGTTAGAGGACCGGGAGGCTTTGAAAAACGAACTAAGAGAGGAGCTTAAAAATGAGATGCAATGCGCAGTTAGGAGTAGTGTGTCATTGGTTTTGCAAGAAATGGGCTTGTCCACTTTGAAGCAACCTGATGATGTAAGTGCTCATGGTGCTAATCAAATAAATATGAACAATGTTGAAGTAACCAAATTACAACCTTCTTTAATGCCGGAAATTAAGGTAACCACAATTTTTTAATCATGCATTTAGTTGTCAACGATATTGATATTGTTGGTAAGGTATAACTAACAAATTGTTGCAATGTAGAACGACACGTCACTTGCCCTTCTTCTAAAAGACCCTCACAGTGGAGTAACGTATGAGGTAGCTCGTGGCAAGGCATTTCCAGGAGAGTTATGTCATCAAGGTTATGTTTGATCTGATCAAGTAAGGGTAAAAGTTACGATTGTTCCTCAAGAGTTTGAGACTTTTCCACTTCCTATTCCGGTGTCTGCATATGATCTAAATATAATGAAGGATACAATTGGAAGTATTGTATTATGGCCACTTGCATTAGTGAGAGTTGAAAATGAGGTATTAATGGTTCTTTAGTTGTCCTTTATACCTTTAATTTTATATCTTTCATTTATGTTTTGGTCAGTTAAAAAATGTTCAAGTTTTGTTCTGAGTAGTTCGGGTTTTGTTCTGAGTATATGGACATGCTTTGTTATGAGCATAAAATTTGTCAAGTTAGTATATGATCGATTACGTGACGTTTTCCCAAATGCGTTATGTCAATATGTATTATGCCAACTTTGATTTTTCATTATGGTAATATACATAAAATGTCCTACCTTTAATAATGTTACATTAGTTGGGTGAGCAGAAGGACACGCGGCTTTCACAACTTGAGGTAATGGGGAGCAACTCACACCATTCAAAATTACCGATCACGCCAACAAAAGCACCAACTGAGGAACCCATGGTGGAGTCTTTAAGTTCGGATTGTCAATGGTTGAATGTACTTGTTGGTACAATGGTTGATGGAGAGACCTATAACATTTACTTGAACGCCGACTTATTTTATTACAACATAGATGGAAAGACGGTAATATACAAAGATGATCTTAGGAAATTTCTTGAAGGGTGTGAGCTTAATATCTCGATCATTCATATTTTCATAAGGTGTTTGTAATTTATCTTTAGCTATTTGGATTTTTATTTAAATTAGTGTTATATGCATAAACCTAAACCACCCGTATAATGTACAAATGTATATGCAGGGCACTTCGAGATGATCTAGTGAAAGCCGTTACCCAACCTCGGATAGGATGGTTGTGCCCAGACGCAACTTCGGATGCCAAATTGATTAAAAAAGAAGAGATTGCAATTGCGTATATTGCAAATGCATTTCAGAAGTCTGTTCAAAATGGCGATGAATTCATCATGGCCCCAATTATTGATAGGTAACACTGATTCTTTTAGCCATTTTAGACGATTCTCTGTATTCTGGTACTTTATTTAACGCTGATTTAGTAGTTGGGTTTGGCTAAATTATTTGCTAACTGGATACTTACACAGCCATTTTAGATCAGTCGCTTGGCTTTTTTTCCTGATAACTATTTAGTAAACTGAGTTAGTTTTTATTTTCTAAATGCAGTATGCATTGGGTTCTACTCGATATTTGTCCACAGACGTATACCATATATGAGTTTGACTCAGTTGCACTTAAAGAAGATCGCAAGTTGTATATGAAGATGGTAGTGCTCAGGCAAGTAATATATAGTATTTTAAGCTTTCTTAATTATTTAGCCTACATTAGTGTCACTTGTTACTAACCTTATAAATTTTTGTATGGTAGCGCCCTTAAAAGGTACAAAATGTCGGGTGGTGAAATAAAGGTGAAAAGGAAAGAACCATTGTGGAAATCTATTAAGGTGATGGGTTCATTCTAGTATACTTTAGCTAGGATGCCTTAATATTATTAACTCGTATCCAATTGCGACAATCTCATCTAAATTTTTATATGATATGTTAGTGCCCTCAACAAAATGGATGCTTGGAATCTGGCTATTTTGTCCTGCGTTTCATGTATGACATAGTGAAGAACTGCACAACGATAAGTTATTTGGAGAAGGTATGTCTCATGTAGTCGATTTTGTAATTGTCTTCAAAATGGTCCTTTGGTCTTCTGTTGAGCATAGAGCATAATCTCTCAGGTTAGAATCAGAATCCTGTCAAAATGGTAATGGTCTACAGGTCTAAGCATAACTTTCATCTTAAAATCTGGTCGGTTAGGCGATATTTACAAGTGATCTACCGCTAGGTAAGTCTCATGTAATCGACTTTGGTTAAGACGTAACTGTAGAAACTGAAGCATAGTGGGTTTTAAGCCATGTCATAAATTTAAGATGCTGGAAGAATAATTTTTGTCTGATGCTGTAATATTGATTTACTTGGTGATGATTTTTGGTTGATGATATTTTTTTATCCACTGATAAACTTTGTTAACTAATATTTTATGTTATGTCATAGGTTTTCAAATCACAAGGAGAAGAGTTGTCGTACACGGATTGTGAGATAAATGAAGTGCGGGACACGTGGGCTTCATATTTCACTAGTCGGTGTATTAATTAGTCACTAAACCGTTGTATGTACTAGGAATCTTAATAAGACTTATCCTTGTAAGAATTTACTTTCTAGGTGATTAGTGGACATAACGTCCTACTTTTGATAGTTTTATTGGCGTTAATTATGAAGATTGATGATGGTAATGGTTGTAATGAAACCTATTGGATATAAGTTGTGGTTATATGTAATGGTATTTTGGAAATGGTTTTTGTTGCAGGTTTAATTTTGGGTAAGCCAAATTCAAATGAAATGTTGCCGAAATTTTTTCAAAAAAATTTGCTCATGAGTTTTGTATATATATGAGAAAAAAAAAAACAATTACAAAATATATTTCTAGAAAAAAATCAATAAATCTAGATAATATGAGGCGTCTTCTGTTGATTATTATGTATCTCTATTTGCGGCTCCATTTTGAAAAATAACGCCTCATATAAATGGCTATTTGCGGCTCTTCTTTAGAAAAACGCCGCAAATTGGTTCTCTATTTGCTGCGTTTTTTTAAAAAAAAAGAGCCGCAAATAGCACTTAAGTGCTGCGTTTTTTCTCCGCCGCAAATAAATTCTCTATTTGCGGCCCCCTTAAATGCTGCTACAGCAAAAACGCCGCAAATAGGCTCTATTATGACGCCGCAAAAAAATATTTTTCTACTAGTGATACAAGAGGGTTAGTTATGCAAATGAACTAATTCTATATGAAATGCATGAACTAATCAATATTTCTAAATCTAAATGCAAAGTGATATAATACAAAGTGCATGATCTAAGTGAATGCAAGCTAAACTATATGCTAATCTAGAGTCTCGTTGCGGTGGTAATGTGCATAAATACAATGCCCCTCATGGGGGTACCTCCCAAAAGAAAGTCTAGATAAAAAGGAAAACAAGGTGTGCCATATCAGAGTCTCGTCGCGGCGGTAATGTGCATAAATGCAATGCCCCTCATGGGGGTACCAACCACGGGAATCTCCAAAAATGGCACCTAAAGGTGCAATTACGTGATGCATGAGAATTATCTAAATGCAAGGAATGTGATTTGTTAATTTGGATTTTCCAAAATGGAGCAAAAGATTGGTGTCCGATGGGATGGACACCGGCGTCCAATGTTACCGAGGACAACCAACACAACAATAAACAATTTACAAGTTAAGGCTGCAATTCAAGTCAATCAAAGAGAGAAGATAAGGAAACACGCACTAGAGGGGAGGGGGTAGATGCTAAACAAGCCACCTAGACACCACTCCAACTCTTCCTATTATCAAACCAAACGCAAATCCTCCTCAAAAGCTCTCCATCTCATCCTCAACATTCTCATCCCCACCACCACCACCACCACCACCCTCTTCCCGATCCCCGTGGTCTCCCCCGGTCTTCATGCCGTGTACCCCTCCCTAGTTTCCACGGTTGGGGAACAACAAATCACGTTGTGCCCAGCTTGGCAAAAAACCGTTCAGGTCAATGTACCCTTGGTTAGCCAGCAAGTAATAGTTTGGGTAAGTGGCATAGTAGTTGTTCACCCGGTCTTGGTGCATGTTCAAGTGCATGTTTTGCATAAGACCGGTGAGGTAGTCACTTTGGGGGGAGATGGTAGGGTCAGGGTGAACATACCCCTGGTACTCAAAGGGGTAGGGGGGAATATTCACAAAGCTGTGTGGGAGATAGGGTGCTTGAAAATGTGGTAATGGAAAAGGAGGAACATGCAAGGTCACATGAGGTGCACTCTGACTCGGTGTAGGTCTCGGTGTAGGTCTGGGTCGGGGTCGAGGTTGCTGGGAGGATCCTCCCTCCTCCCTAGTGCTACCAGAAGAGGCTCTACCTGCCATCGTCACCGGTAGCAGGTAGCTAGGTCACCTATCCATGGTGTTGCCCTTAGATGTGAAAGGTGGGAGTCTATGACAAGGTAGGTAAAAGGGGGTGGCATCCTTGCTTACCCAAAGATATCCCTTAGCCCGGTCAATCCTAATCCAATTAGAGTGGATTAGGGAAGTCTCATCAAGAAGTGTCCCCCTAGGTAAGGCCTCATACGCCCCATCACTATTGAAGTCGGAGTCAAAGTGCTTAGCCAAAAAAGTTACCAAACCCCCTATGACCACCGTGTGTTTACGAGCCACGGTAGTCTTCCCCAACTTTCTCCACCTCCTAAAAATTTCATGCATTAGGGGAAAGGTGAAGTTTTCCCTCGTCCCTTGCACATTCAAGTGCGTTTCTAAGAGGGTGAGGAATAGCTGAGTCAGGTTGTTTGGTTCTTGCCGACAGAGGAAGGTGCCTGACACTACCCTGTGCCAAAAACGGGGCACAAAGTGGTGAATTAAGAGAGCCGAATTCCGCCGGAAATCGGTCAATACCCTCCCGGTCAAGGCCTCCCAAAGTACTCCTACATTATACCCTCTCGGCTCCTCGGAATCCCTACTAGAAGGGATTTATAATCCAAAAATGGCAACAAAATCATCAACAGGTATGACATGTGTGGTGTTGGCAAGCCGGAAAGTGTAGCAAGATACTTTTTCATCATTCATACAAGTATTTAAACTACTCAAAAATTCAAGCGTGAGACTCCAGTAAGAGAGCTCATGCATAGAAAATAAAGTAGATATACCGGTAGCCGCGAAAAAGGTCTGCATCTGTTCCGTTAAGCCTAAACCACGTATGATGTCATGGCATAGAAAGATGGTTGGCTCCATTTCCAACCCTTTTATCCCTTCAAAAGCTTGCCGATGAGCGTCCGTCTCGAAGACGACTTCCGGAAAATTCGAAAGTTGTTCTATTTCCAAGTCTTCATCCGGGTTTGGGTTGTTGGAACCGCTTCCCCTCCTTCTCTTTTGCGTTCTTGATGCTGCTACTTTGCCTTTCCCTTGTCCCACCATTGTTGTTAAAAAACACAAGCTTTTCCAAAAAGAAAATTGCTAAAAAAAAAATTCCTTAAAGACGATTGCACACACTTGAAAAACCTTCAATTAACCCCAAAACTACTTTCTATTGAGGTAGAAAGCTTGAAAACTAACCCAAACAAAAGATCCCCAAATTCGGATTTTTGAAACCCTAGGTTTGAAAATTGATTTTTTTTTAGTTTTTTTTTGTGTTCATGTGGTGAAAGAATGGCTCTTTTTGTGTTTGTAATTGAAAAGGAAGAGTTTTGGTAGCAATTTGGGGAAGGTTTGAGGGGATTTGATGGAGTTTTGAGGGAGATTTTGGTGTTTTAGTGAGAGAAAAGGTTTTGGGATTGTGTTTATGTGGTGAATGAAGAAGATGAAGGGAAGAGATAAGAAGGAAGAAAAGAAAGAAAGAAGTCACGGTTTAAGAGCTTTCACGACCGTGAAATTGAAGTCACGATCGTGACTTCTGTTTCAGGACCGTGAAACTTGCTTCACGCTCGTGAAACAAGATGGAAGACCTCCTTGATTTTTTGTGTCACAATTTCACGACCGTGAAACATGTTTCAGGACCGTGAGACAGGTTTCACGGTCGTGAAATGTGTTTCTCGTCATTTTGAAAGTTCATAGACCCTAATTAGACTCCTCTAATTAGTTACTAAATTACTTGTTAATTTAGTGTTTAATAAAGATCTATGTAACATGCATGCAAATTAAAATGCATAATAAAAAGTAAGAAGAAATTTCCTTACATTGGGAAATTTCGGTTTATATGGGCACAACAAGAAACACCTTTCTTGTTGTTCTTGTGCTAGAAAGAAAAAGATGATCCTCCTTGTAATCTTCAAATTAGAAGACCTCCTTTGAGATGCACCCAAGAGAGAACCCAAACTAATCACTTAGTTTTTGACTAGAAAACACAAGTGAAAAGATGAACTAATATTAATTTTATTACTACTCTAGTAATAGGAAATATTAGTGTTTGAGAGGTTTTAGAGAGATGAGGATTTTTAGTGAGATAAGCATACAAATAAGAATGAACAAGTAAAGTGAAATGAACAACAAAATTGTCCATTTTAAGGACACAAGTGGTCCGGCCATCCATGCCAAAGTGGCCCCTTATTTTGCTTAAAATAATCTCATGCAAAAATGTTGAGTGTAGTAGTGAATAAGAATATGATCATGTGTCATAAACATGACATGATCACATGTTGTAGTGTAAGGCAAGAAACAACAATCATCATGTTCTACACTACATGAATCCGGCCTCCACTAGTGACATATGGTCCATTTTGATTTTTGATATTTGTCCCACAAATACTTATAATCATATGTTTAATTATCTTGTATAATTAAGGGTTAATTTGATCATATAACAATTATATGACTCAAATTAATAAATAATATACACTTAACTTTTAAGTGATATTATATCATTATATCAATATATAATGGGTCCCACAATGCCTAGTTAGATTATTTTACAACTCCTTGTAAATATAATTAACTAATCACCTCTACCTCAAAGTA
This sequence comes from Heliosperma pusillum, assembly GCA_022085475.1. Lineage (NCBI taxonomy): Eukaryota > Viridiplantae > Streptophyta > Magnoliopsida > Caryophyllales > Caryophyllaceae > Heliosperma > Heliosperma pusillum. The sequence goes on from JAIUZE010002124.1 coordinate 55,122, forward strand.
TATGCATAACCTCAACTAATTTAATGAATTAACTATTAATCATTAAATTAAATCTTATTTAATCGTATTAAAATAAGACGTAAAATTTATTCAGTCAATTATCGTATAATTGACTAATAAACTTATCCGGAATGAGTTCGTAACTCAATTTCCAATAATTAACTCTCGTAACTAAACATATATCAAATATATATATAAAGTACTAATTAATATGTATCGTATACAAATAATTAGATTTCTGTTTGGGTCTCATCCTATAGGTGTGACCGAAAGGGGTCAGTTGATTACCGCCGTCATACGACAATAACGTCTAACTCTAGTCAGCTGACCGTTATCGATTTACGTTAATCAACTGACGTGGAGTATCAAAATACTAGTCATCCCACTAATATTCCAAAATGAGATTTATAATATAAATGCACTATTGTGGAGGACACTTGCTCCAACAATCTCCCACTTGTCCGATACAAGTTGTGCATGTAGCCACACTATTGCGGAGGACTCCTACTCCCACAATATCTCCCACTTGTCTCGACAAGTTGTGTGCTACCAATTCTCTTGTCACTTTAGCGTCACATCCTCCCACTCATCGCAAGGTGTCTTTCAGGTCGCACTTGCGATTGGAAAAATAAATTGAGTGGTTTTCTCGATCTGGAGAGTAACTGTCTGACCGGAAAATCTACCATAGATCTCTTCCGAGCGTGGCCACGCATTTCCAGTCACTACTCCTCGAGTGGCCCGAAGATGTTAATACCCAACGTGGGTGGACAATTCCTGTTGACCCAACTTACACTGTATAATGCAAATCACCATGACCCAGTAGATGCCCATCGGCCTCCTTTCACGGCACGACCTAGGACAAAAACCAAAGTCAATCGGAAAATACACCGACTCAGGTAAATGGTCGCCAGTCTAAAGAATCGACTCATAGGAATATAATAGAAATCCCCGCCACGACCAGGCTTCAACAATTTTGATAAGGGACTCTATCATGGTCACTGTCCGACAGAGTGTCTCTACAGTCTGTCTATGTAAACGATCAGTCATCCCCATGACCCCATGGTGCTGAACCAACCATCGATCGACTTACAATCTAGTCATTGCGAGACGTCACCTTATGCAAATGACTAGGGACAATTACTAAGTTCATCATGTTCACTTGAATTGAGTTCAACCTTTCTTATAACCAATTCGGACAAAACAAAGTAATAAAATTTAGTCAATACTAAATAAAAGAGCTCATATAAAACTCGAACAATGAATGCAATTATCATATATGTAAACATTGATACAACATTCAATTATTACATATCACATAATCTAGAGGAATTCAGGAACTCGTCTTAATCCCATCGAGACGACATGACCGTCATGTTTAGCCTTTGTAAGAGGCTTGGTTAGAGGATCAGCGATGTTATCGTCTGTCCCAACCTTACATACATCTATTTCCTTCCTCTCCACGTAATCTCTAATTACATGGTATTTCCTAAGTACATGTCTAGACTTGTTACTAGACTTGGGCTCCTTTGCTTGAAAGATAGCCCCACTGTTATCACAATACATCGTGATGGGATCTGTGGCAGTAGGGACTACTCCTAGTCCTTCCAAGAACTGCCGAATCCACACAGCTTCCTTTGCAGCCTCTGATGCCGCGAGGTACTCAGCTTCTGTTGTAGAATCCGCAGTCACGCTTTGCTTGAAGCTCTTCCAGCAAACGGCTCCTCCATTCAACATAAAGACATAGCCGGATTGGGATTTTAAATCATCCCTATCAGTTTGGAAACTAGCGTCCGTGTAACCCTTTACACGCAACTCAGTCTCTCCTCCAAACACCAAGAACGAATCTTTAGTCCTTCGTAAGTACTTAAGGATGTTCTTTACGGCTATCCAGTGACTCTCACCTGGATTGGCTTGATAACGACTCGTCATGCTCAAAGCATAGGCGACGTCGGGGCGAGTGCACATCATAGCATACATGATCGACCCAACTGCTGAAGCATAAGGGATCAACTTCATGCGTTCAATCTCCTCGGTGACGGTAGGACTCTGGGATTTACTCAGAGTGATACCATGACCTATTGGAAGAAAGCCTCTCTTAGAGTCTTTCATTTTGAACCGATCAAGAATCTTATCTATATAAGCTTCTTGACTTAATGCTAGTATCCTCTTGGATCTATCTCTATAGATCCGGATACCCAAAATGCGTTGTGCCTCTCCCAAATCCTTCATCTGGAAATGTTTCCCAAGCCACTCCTTGGTAGAAGTAAGCATTGGTATGTCATTCCCAATGAGAAGTATGTCATCCACATACAAGATAAGGAAAGTAACTTTGCTCCCACTAAACTTCATGTATAAACATGGTTCCTCGACACTTCGAGTGAATCCATTTTGTTTAATTACATGATCGAAGCGATGATTCCAACTCCTTGATGCTTGCTTAAGACCATAAATGGATCTCTTAAGTTTGCATACCTTCTTAGGGTTGGATTTATCCTCAAAACCTTCAGGTTGTGTCATGTACACTTCCTCTTCTAGAATCCCATTCAAGAAGGCGGTTTTGACATCCATTTGCCAAATTTCATAGTTATAAAATGCGGCAACCGCTAAGAGAATCCTAATGGATCGAAGCATAGCGACTGGGGCAAAAGTTTCGTCATAGTGTAAACCATGAACTTGAGTGAAGCCTTTTGCCACCAATCTAGCTTTGTAGACATCAATATGTCCATCTATGCCATTCTTGATCTTGTAGATCCACTTGCACTGAAGAGGTCGTACCTTCTCAGGTAAGTCTACCAAGTCCCATACTTGATTTTCGTACATAGAATCCATTTCGGATTGCATGGCCTCAAGCCAATGCGTGGAGTTGGGACTAGAAACGGCCGACTTGTAGGTTGTGGGTTCATCACTTTCAAAAAGTAATAAATCACCATCTCCCTCGATACATCCGAGGTAACGATCAGGTTGAAAACTAATTCTACCTGACCTTCTAGGGACAATAACCGTTTCAGACGAGGAGGGAACGTTTTCCTCCACTTCATTTTCGGTTTGTGGCTCTCGAACTTCATCAAGTTCGAATTTTCTCCCACTCTGCCTTTTAGAAACGAAATCGCTTTCTAGAAAGACAGCATCACGAGACACAAACACTTTGTCCTCATGACGGTTGTAGAAGTAATATCCACGAGTCTCCTTAGGGTATCCTACAAAATAACATTTGTCGGATCTGGGTGCGAGCTTGTCATTAGACTTCTCATGAACAAACGCCTCGCAACCCCAAATTTTCATAAACGACAAATAAGGAACCTTTCCTTTCCATATCTCATATGGAGTTTTATTGGCTGCTTTAGTCGGGCTACGATTTAGTGAAAATATTGCGGTTAAGATGGCAAATCCCCAAAACGAGTCAGGAAGCTCTGTAAGACTCATCATCGACCGAACCATATCTAATAAAGTTCGGTTTCTCCTTTCAGACACACCATTTAATTGTGGTGTTCCAGGAGGAGTCCATTGTGATACTATACCGCAATCTTTTAGGTGTGAATCAAATTCATAATTTAGATATTCACCACCACGATCGGATCGTAGGGTTTTTATCTTCTTATTCAATTGGTTTTCCACTTCATGTTGAAACTCTTTGAACTTTTCAAAAGCTTCACTCTTATGCCTCATTAAGTAGACGTATCCATATCTACTTAAATCGTCGGTAAAAGTAATGAAGTACTTGTAACCACCTCTAGCTTGGAGAGTCATTGGGCCACATACATCGGTATGTATGAGGCCTAATACTTCACTTGCTCGTGTCCCTTTTCCCGTAAAAGGAGCACGAGTCATCTTGCCCAAAAGACAAGATTCGCATTCACCATAAGATTCGTAATCAAATGGTTTGAGAAGTTTCGTTGAAACAAGTCTCTTTATGCGTCGTTCGTTTATATGACCTAAACGACAATGCCAAAGGTATGATTGATTAGGTTCACCTAATTTGAGCTTCTTGCTTTCGATATGATAAATTTCATTAACATTATCAAGAACATAAATGCCTCCAATAGAGATGGCTTTACCATAAAACACATCATTAAAAGAAAACGAACAACTGTTGTTCTTGATTACAAAAGAGAAACCCTCCGCATCAAGTACGGAAATGGAGATAATGTTCTTAGTCAAGGAGGGTACAAAATAACAATTATTTAAATACAACTCAAGACCACTAGCTAAGGTTAGTACATAAGTTCCTACGGAGACGGCGGCAACTCTTGCTCCATTCCCCATTCGTAGGTCCACATCACCCTTGGCTAGTGCTCGCACGTCCTTCAGCCCCTGCAAGTGATTACAAAGGTGAGAACCACATCCAGTATCAAATACCCAAGTGGAAGTGCAAGCATAGTTAATATCTATCATATAGAGAGAAGAGAGGATTATACCTGACGGTGTCACACATCCGTCCTTCTTATCCTTCAAATACTTGGGACAATTGCGTTTCCAATGTCCCTTGCCTTTACAATAAAAGCATTCGGCTTCGGCGTGCTTCTTACCCTTAGCCTTGGCATTGCTATTCATAATAGTTTTGCCCTTTCCCTTTCCTTGCTTCTTAAATTGGGCTTTGGCTTTTCCCTTCCCCTTTTGAACCCCTAGCTTTAAGTTCTTCAATCTCATTGTAAGAACATCCTTTTGCTCACTCCCACTTGCTTCCACATCCCTTTCGACTTGGGTAAGGAGAGCATGGAGCTCGTGAAAGCTCTTATCCATGCCATGCATGTTATAGTTTGCCCTAGCTTGGGCAAACTTGGGAGGAAGTGAGTGAAGGATGCGGCCAACCGCTAGCTTCTTAGGAATTTTGACCCCTAGACGATCTAGAGTGTCAACATGTTCCACCATCTTAAGCACATGTGGACCAACCTTTTGGCCCTTCTCTAGCTTGGCTTCAAAAAGCCGAGTCATAGCATTGTATTGGCGAATCTCGGGTGATTGAGAAAAAGCCAATGTCACCCTAGAGAATATCTCATATGCTCCAAGGGTGATGTATTGTTGCTTAAGGCTTGAGGACATCGACCAAATCAAGACCATCTTGACGTCGTTTGCTACCTTAAGGTATTCCTCATAGGCGGCTTTGGCCGCATTAGTGGCCCTTGGGCCGGGTTCATTTGGAGGTGCCTCGGTCAAGTAGCGCAAAACGTTATCCGATAACGCCGCGCTCTTGATCGTTTGCTCCCACTCGACGAAATTAGTTCCATCGTCTTTTAAGATGCATTTGTCCATAACGGACCTTAGCCATGAGTCTTTTCCTAGTTGAACGGTGTTGTTATTGTTTGCCATTGCGAATTATGAATAACTACAACAAAATTAGGAAATATTAACATTCATTGTTTTAATCAATTTTACTTGTATAAACAATTTAAACAAGTCACTCATATAATGACCCCTCACGAAATTATATAAGCGATTCCGAGACCCGCATTTTAGACAAAAGAACATGTTATGCAACTTTTATGTAAAAGACGGTAAGTCAACTTTTGACTAATTCTACTCCTAGAACTCTCGGTCGACGGATTTCAACTAAACCCATCTCCTAGTCCCAAGATAACGCTTATCTTGTTGAGTCCAACCCAATTTAGGCGTGTGATCGTATCACCCTACTTACCCGAGGTAAAAAGGTCCACGTTGTGGTTGTCCTAATGAACACGGGGTTCATAGGTGCTTCAATTGGTAAGGCTAAATCTCAATTCCTTTTTAAGTTATGTGAGAGGTCTTGCCAATTTTAGTTATTAATTCCCTATAAGTGAACTAAGTCGGTGAATTTTGAATAACGTTGAATTGACAATCGATAAATAAAATGCATGTTGGTGATTTTGGCATGTGCGGAAAAATAAAGCAAGCAATCAAATTAAATCCTAGTATGGCCACCTAGCTAATCTAATTAACTAGATGATTACAAATCGGAAACCAACTCCTTGGTCCCTTGCCTCTTCTTGGAACGCCTTCCAATATGGCACCGTCTTTTGGAACACCGACTTTGGGAATCACCGTCTTCACAATAAATAATTACAAAAATACAAATGAATACATAGCAAATTCCTATTATACATTTGATCTATAAAATGAAATTATTAATTATTACAAAACGGCGATACGAAATCGCAATAAATTACAACCAAATCGGTATTCCCTTACATTACGGGTAATACCGATTAAAATAATCTAGGCCATACTAGGTACAACTTGCAATAAAAATAAATAAATGACATTCATTCATTCAACAACATAAATAAAAATGCTGTAAAATCATGCCAAAATCACCCTCAACACTTGTCATGTTCATTCTAGCTCGGTTTTTACGAATTTTATCGATTTTATCTACTAAAAATCAATAATCAACACTTAAATCGTATTTAAGCTCAAACTAATTATCTAAACTGATTTAGAACTTAAAATTAGTCCCCACTAATTTCACTTGTATTTAATTAGTTTGAATTGATCGCATTTGCTATTTAAAGAGGTTTATTCATAACTTTTATGAATTAAACCCAAAATAAAATTAAAAATCATTAAAATTGAAACAAAAATATTTGTACATTCTGGAACACTTCCAGGAACCTCAAGAACAAAAAACATTTGCCCAAAAAATTTGAAATGATTTTATGAACAAATAGCATTATAAGAATCGGTTTTTATCAAATAAAAACCAACTAAAATAGTAAAATGATGAAACAAATTTTCAAAATTTACCAGGATGATATAAATAATATTTTAAAATGTAAAAAAATTTTGAACTCCAGAAAGTCTCGTTTCAATTTTAAGAACAAAATAACTCCTTCAAATTGATTTTTATCCAATAAAAATCAATAACCATGCAATACATGACTAAATGTCACGAAAAATTACATACAATATGTACACCATGCATGTGAGAATATATTAAAAATTTGAGGCCATATTCAACATGCAACTATTTTTAGTTAACTTTTAACATAAAACCGCATGTTCACTCGGTTATAAAGGCCATAAATCAAAATAAATAGCAAATTAATTCGTAAATTCACCAAATTTGACCACAAACATTTTGAGGTCAGTAGGTATGCATGCAAATCAGAAAATTTCGTGAAAACCATTTTTAACATAAATTTTTGATTTTTACTCAAGTTATCGTATAACCCGATTTTAATGCTTAAAATCAACATGCATGCTACAAGCTAGCTCTGATACCACATGAAAGTTCATAGACCCTAATTAGACTCCTCTAATTAGTTACTAAATTACTTGTTAATTTAGTGTTTAATAAAGATCTATGTAACATGCATGCAAATTAAAATGCATAATAAAAAGTAAGAAGAAATTTCCTTACATTGGGAAATTTCGGTTTATATGGGCACAACAAGAAACACCTTTCTTGTTGTTCTTGTGCTAGAAAGAAAAAGATGATCCTCCTTGTAATCTTCAAAATAGAAGACCTCCTTTGAGATGCACCCAAGAGAGAACCCAAACTAATCACTTAGTTTTTGACTAGAAAACACAAGTGAAAAGATGAACTAATATTAATTTTATTACTACTCTAGTAATAGGAAATATTAGTGTTTGAGAGGTTTTAGAGAGATGAGGATTTTTAGTGAGATAAGCATACAAATAAGAATGAACAAGTAAAGTGAAATGAACAACAAAATTGTCCATTTTAAGGACACAAGTGGTCCAGCCATCCATGCCAAAGTGGCCCCTTATTTTGCTTAAAATAATCTCATGCAAAAATGTTGAGTGTAGTAGTGAATAAGAATATGATCATGTGTCATAAACATGACATGATCACATGTTGTAGTGTAAGGCAAGAAACAACAATCATCATGTTCTACACTACATGAATCCGGCCTCCACTAGTGACATATGGTCCATTTTGATTTTTGATATTTGTCCCACAAATACTTATAATCATATGTTTAATTATCTTGTATAATTAAGGGTTAATTTGATCATATAACAATTATATGACTCAAATTAATAAATAATATACACTTAACTTTTAAGTGATATTATATCATTATATCAATATATAATGGGTCCCACAATGCCTAGTTAGATTATTTTACAACTCCTTGTAAATATAATTAACTAATCACCTCTACCTCAAAGTATATGCATAACCTCAACTAATTTAATGAATTAACTATTAATCATTAAATTAAATCTTATTTAATCGTATTAAAATAAGACGTAAAATTTATTCAGTCAATTATCGTATAATTGACTAATAAACTTATCCGGAATGAGTTCGTAACTCAATTTCCAATAATTAACTCTCGTAACTAAACATATATCAAATATATATATAAAGTACTAATTAATGTGTATCGTATACAAATAATTAGATTTCTGTTTGGGTCTCATCCTATAGGTGTGACCGAAAGGGGTCAGTTGATTACCGCCGTCATACGACAATAACGTCTAACTCTAGTCAGCTGACCGTTATCGATTTACGTTAATCAACTGACGTGGAGTATCAAAATACTAGTCATCCCACTAATATTCCAAAATGAGATTTATAATATAAATGCACTATTCTGGAGGACACTTGCTCCAACACATTTCACTTGCAATGCTTCACTAGTCACGGGCGTGAGGATCATTTCACGAGCGTGACTCGTCTTTTTTCGTGCCTTTGAACCAAAATTCTTTACTCTTGTTCGATTTCTCGCTTCTTGATTATCATTCCGCCATGTTTCTTTCATTTCATCTTACACAACAATCACACACCACATTAAATCCCTCCCTCACACTCTCATTGACAAAAATTGCACCAAAATTTACAAAATTAACTAAGTAATGGGAAATTGATTTAATTAATGATTCAATTTGGCAAAGAAAATTCAACCTCATTATCGTCAATTTAACCAATTTCCATGCAAACTAAAATATACTAAGCATTAGTAAATGAGTTAGAAATATATACAAGTTTGTGATTCTTGGGGACTTCACAAAACTCGTTCTTTTTCAAGAATTAATGAAAGGTAGTCCGCTTGAGGTACGAAGCCTCGACTACCCCTATGATAGAACCTTCCTTGTAGAGCTTGATTCGTTGCGCATTCACTTTGAATCTTTGGCCATCTTTGCTTGCCAGCTCGAAGTCCCCATATCTCCCTACCTCGGTGATCAAGAATGGTCCCGACCACCGGGATTTGAGCTTCCCGGGAAATAACTTGTACCTCGAGTTGAAAAGAAGTACCTTCTCTCCACATTGGAGATCCCTTTTGAGGATCTTCTTGTCGTGAATGAGCTTGGTCTTCTCCTTGTAAGTTCGGGCATTTTCATAAGATTTGAGGCGGAACTCCTCAAGCTCTTGTAATTGGAGCAATCCTCTTGTCACCGCTCAGTTTGGCATCAAGATGTAATTCTTTTATAGCCCAATATGCCTTGTATTCGAGCTCTATGGGCAAATGGCAAGACTTGCCATACACGAACTTATAAGGCGACATTCCAATTGGAGTTTTGAATGCCGTCCTATATGCCCATAGTGTGTCGTCGAGCTTTGAACTCCAATATTTACGGTGCTTTGAGATCACTTCTTCAAGGATGGATTTGATCTCTTTATTGGAGATTTCGACTTGCCCACTAGTTTGGGGATGATACCCCAAACCGGTACGGTGATGAACACCGTATTTAAGGAGTAGTGAGTCAAGTCGTTTTTCATGAAAGTGCGTGCCTCCATCACTTATTAAAGCTCTTGGTACTCCAAACCGGGGGAAGATGAGCTTATTTAGGAAATTGATGACAACTTTGGCATCATTAGTAGGGGAAGCCACCGCCTCAAACCATTTGGACACGTAGTCTACGGCCACTAGAATGTACCTATTCCCTTTTGAAGAAATAAAGGGGCGTTGATAGTCTATGCCCCACACATCAAACACCTCCACCTCAAGAATCCCCCTTTGGGGCATCTCATTTCTCCAAGAGATGTTGCCTATGCGTTGACAAGCATCGCAACATTGGACAAAGTGCTTAACATCTTGGAACATAGAAGGCCAAAAGAACCCGGATTGAAGTATTTTGGCAATAGTCTTGCTTGCCCCATGGTGCCTTCCATAAGGAGAGGAGTGGCATCCTTTCATGTTATCTTCATACTCCCATTGAGCAACACATTTTTTATACATCCCATCACCGCACTCCCAGAACAACAAAGGGTCATCCCAAAAGTATCTCTTAGCTTCAAACAAAAACCTCTTCTTTTGATTGTGGTTGATGCCCGGTGGAAGAATACCACCCACAATATAATTCGCGAAGTCCGCAAACCAAGGTGCTTGATTTTGGATGGTTTCATTAATGGCAAAGAGAATATCATCCGGGAATGAATCATTGATAGGAATGTCATCTTTACTTCCATTATAGCATAGCCGGGACAAGTGGTCCGCCACCGCATTTTCCGCACCCTTCTTATATCTTATCTCCAAATCGAATTCTTGTAAGAGAAGGATCCATTTAATGAGGCGGGGCTTAGCTTCTTTCTTGGCAAGCATATATTTATGTGCGGCATGGTCCGTATAAACAATGACCTTGGAGCCAATCAAATATGAACGGAACTTGTCAAGAGAATAAACAATAGCAAGAAGCTCTTTTTCCGTTGTTGCATAGTTAACTTGTGCTTCATCAAGGGTCTTGATAGAATAGTAGATGGCATACAAAGCTTTGTCCTTCTGTTGGCCAAGAACCGCGCCAACGGCATAATCGCTTGTGTCGCACATCACTTCAAATGGCAATTCCCAATCCGGGGATTTCATGACCGGGGCCGTGATAAGAGCTTCCTTTATCCTAGCAAATGCCTCAACACACTCATTAGTAAAATGGAAAGGGGTATCCTTGAGGAGAAGTTGTGTCAGTGGTTTAGCAATTTTGGAAAAGTCCTTGATGAACCGGCGGTAAAAGCCGGCATGACCAAGGAAGCTTCTCACCCCTTTGAGGTTTGAAGGTGGGGGTAATTGCTCAATCACTTCCACCTTTTCTCTTTCAACTTGGATACCCTTTTCCGAGATAAGATGACCAAGAACTACCCCTTCATTTACCATGAAGTGGCATTTCTCTCAATTCAAAACAAGACTCACTTCTTCACATTTTTCCAACACCAAAGACAAGTTATGCAAGCACAAATCAAAGTCTTTCCCACACACTAAAATCATCCATAAAAACTTCCATGATAGACTCAATGTAATCGGAAAAAATACTCATCATGCATCTTTGAAATGTAGCCGGGGCATTGCAAAGGCCGAAGGCATTCTCCTATAGGCAAAAGTGCCATAAGGGCATGTAAATGTGGTCTTGGATTGGTCAATTGGGTCGATTGGGATTTGGAAAAATCCCAAGTATCCATCTAGATAACAAAAATACTTGTTTGAGGCAAGTCTTTCTAGGAGTTGATCAATGAAGGGAAGGGGGAAATGATCCTTTCTTGTTGAGGCATTCAACCTCCTATATATAATCTATACACATTCTCCATCCCGTCACTACCCTAGTAGGCACTAGTTCATATTTATCATTCTTCACTACCGTGGTGCCACCTTTCTTTGGCACCACTTGCATGGGGCTAACCCAATCGGAGTAAGAGATTGGGTAGATGATCTCAACATCAAGTAGTTTCATGACTTCACCTTTAACTACCTCTTTCAAGTTGGGGTTTAGTCTTCTTTGAGGTTGCCTTCTAGGCTCATGATCATCTTGCATGTGAATTCTAAGCATACACAATTCGGGGCTAACCCCCTTCAAATCATCTAAGCTATAACCAATAGCTTTCTCATGCTTTCTTAAAACACACAACACTGCATTCAACTGATTATCATCAAGGTGAGCATTTACAATCACGGGTTTGCATTTTGAGTCATCAAGATAAGCATATACCAAGTTAGAGGGAAGAGGTTTAAGAGAAGGGGTTTGTACCTCTACCGCAATATCTACCGCACAAGAGGTTTGGATGATAGACTCAAGTCTTAAAAGTTGTTGTTCATCAAGCTCTTCTCCTTCCAAGGTTGCTTCAAGTAAGTCAAATTCAAACCCATGTAGATCCTCCATAACATCCCTTGGTTCCAAGGTCAAGATGGCTTCCAAAGGATCCCTCATAAAGAAGCTAGGTGTCACTTCTTCAACAAAGGCATCGATGATATCAATGAAATAGCAAGATTCTCCAAGATTTGGAGCTTTCATGGCACTTTGCAATTTAAATGTTATTTTTTCATCTCCCACCTCAAGGGTTAGCCTCCCATGTTTCACATCAATCACCGCTCCGGCGGTGTGCAAGAATGGCCTCCCAAGAATAATGGGGATTTAAGAATCCTCCGCCATGTCACTACAAAACGAACTCGGGAAACTGACGGACAAAATCCGTCAGTAACACAGAAAATCCGTCAGTAACTTCAATTACTGACGGAATTTCCGTCAGTAACGCGGGTCACTTCAATTGGTAACGAAAAAAAGACTTTTGACGGAATTTCTGACGGAATTTCCGTCAGTAATTGAGCTCCTGTCGGCTAACTGACAGAAGTTTCGTCAGTCAATTCAATTGGAAAGTCAAGATTGACTTGACTGTACTGACGGAAATTCCGTCAGTAAAGTCAAGATTGACTTTACTTACTGACTGAAATTCCGTCAGTAAAGTCAAGATTGACTTGACTTACTGACGGAAATTCCGTCAGTAAAGTCAAGATTGACTTGACTTACTAACGGAAAATCCGTCAGGACAGTCAAGATTATCTTGACTATACTGACGGATTTTCCGTCAGGACAGTCAAGATTATCTTGACTTTACTGACGGAATATCCGTCAGTACTTAATAGACTAGTGGCTGGATACAGCAGCCTGCTGTCCAGCCACAATGCGTTTTTTGCATTGTTTTAAACGGTGAAAATTTCAACAAAACCTGCAATACAGAAAATACATATGTTCACCGCAAAGCGGTAATTCATACTCACATCGACCGCATGGTCGGGAATCAACAAAAGGCAATAAAAATAAAGGGGAAGATCGATGGAAATTGGAAAAAGAATTCATTACATAAAATGTTAAACAAATTCATACAAGTTTGTTTTTACAAGCTTACAAATTCAACGGGTTCCCTAACTTAGGTAGATGATAAATTACTAACCTAAGGGGGTAACGAGAGCTCCTCCAAAACCGTGCCCGTCGTCCGCGTTGTTATCTCTTGGACGTGGAGGAGGGAAGTTGTTGCACAAGTCCGGGAGAAGAAATCTCATCAAAGCCGCTTGCATGGCTGCCATTTGCGCGGCTTGGTGATCCTTTTGTTGTTGATTGGCCCGTACTTGTGCTTCAAGGGCAAGTCGGGCGGCTCTCTCATGTTCTCGTTCATTCGCAAGTGCATTCAATTGCTCCTTCATTTGAGTATTCTCACTTGCGAATCGCGTGTAATATGTAGGATTGTAGGAGAAAGATGCGCGTGCACTTTTGTTGCAAGGTGGATCATACCACACTTCTTTCCCCTTGTCTCCCATCCCGAAGAGCCTCGACTTCTTAACGAATCCATCTACTGCTTTGTAAAATGCACGGAATTCGTCTGGAGTCTCGCCAGTTGGCGTTGGCTGACTCATCTCCTCGGTGTAAGCTTCCTGAACCAACATAAAAAAATTATATAATTTAAAACATTAAGTAATCAAAAGAAAACGAAGCTAATAAAGAGTATTAAAATTGGATATAAAAAAAAACCTTCTTAGTAATGTCTTAACAGCTCTAGGATTAACCCACTCGCCCTTCTTGTTTTTTTTTGTTTTCTCAAACAATTTGTACGGCGTAGGATCAACCTGAAAGTAGTATAAAAACATTAAGTGATATATCGGAAATATTAATCCTTCATAATTAATATGCAATTTGTGAAGTAAAAAAAATAAAGGACTTACCAATTCTTTAAACGCATCAGCACAACTCTTCCGGCCTAGAGTATGGGTGCCCAAAGCTTTCTCGCCACCTGACCGTCTATTAACCTTGTTTATGTTAGACTTCTTGGCAAATTCAAGATCGCTTTCGGGCCTATTTTTAATGTTTTCCCACCAAGTTTCGGGCACCCAATCCGGCCTATTTTTGTTATACTTGAGGCCATTAACAAGTGAGGTAATCCGCCTCGTGACCTGTTTCTGCTATTCGGGCTTCGGGTCGTAGTTCAGATCGACCGAGTTTACATGATTCTATTTCATCATAAACAACTTGTTAGTAATTGCTGAAATTGTATAACTACACGTTTTGAAAGTAATAGATAGAACCGTAATAAAATATACCTGAAAGTAATCCCACATCCGCCTACGCTGGTAGTGGCTCGCTTCACTCCATTTGGTGAAGTATTCTCGGCCTATGGTACGAATAAAAGACCAAGTAACGTATTGCTTGATCGACTTGTCGTCCCACCTGAAAAAGATACATATTAGAACGAACGCGATAATAAAAGATAATAAAAGTTAGCGTAAAAGTGATAATAAAATAAAGTTTGCGATAATAAAAGTATTCTATATATTAATTAGACACCTACCACTGGCCTATGTCAGGATTGCAAGACAGAATAATCCGGTTACTCTCCTGCTGTGTCGTCGGGATCGCCACCTGCTCTTGCTCCTGCTCCTGCTCCTGCTCCTGCTCCTGCTCCTGCTCCTGCTCCTGTTCCTGCTCCTACTCCTACTCGTGAAAGGCAGCATCCTCCTCGTTCCGCTCATCATCAACACGACGAGAACGACTAGTGCTACCTATGATTCGTCTGATAAACCCACCTGCCATAAGTAAAAGCTATATACAATGGAAATTGTTAGGTAGTTCAATATATAAAAACCGTGAGCAAACTTTTTGAATTACAATGCAAAGTTTCAAATTTGATTATAATTGTATTTTGACAAATAGATTACAATTAACTAGTGACCCTCACTATCACTATCACTACAAATCAACAAACTTTCATCATCTGAAAAAAGTATTCCGACTTCTTCTCATCTTCCTCATTTTGTACTAGTTGAATTTCTTCATCTTCATCATCTTTTTCTTTTTCTTCACCGATGTCCTTGTCATACTCCCCTTCACCCCTTTCAACAACCACTTCATATTCATCCTCACTTTGTGTCTCTTCCACCAAAATTGGTGAAATTGACTGACTATTGACAACCACATCTTCTTGGAAGACAATTTCGTCAACAGGAGCATCAACATGCGATCGTGCCTTGATTTTAAAAACCGCGGACCATTGATTATCTTTCTTAGTGGTCGGATAAGGAGCATAACACACTTGATCCACTTGAAAAGCTGCCACGAATGGGTTATGTCCACGAAGTTTCTTTTTTATGTTTACATCGACAAGTCCGTATACCTTATGGATACTAACTCCATGTGGGGAATTATCAAACCAATCACATTTAAACAATATGGCTTTATAAATTATGTGCTCGGTATAATAAGAAAGCTCAACTATTTCATTAAGGGTTCCGTAGTAGTCCAACCCTTCAGTAGAACTCACATAAACCCCATTGCTTATAGTAGCTTTCGGAACGTCAACTCCCTCTTTAAAGGCACGAAATTTATAACCATTGATAGAATATCTTCTCCATGTCCTCACCCAGTTACTTGGACCCCCTACTAGAGCTATTATTAAAGGATCCTTCAATCTATAAGCCTATATATATCAATAAAACAATATATTAATTATATTAAGATGTTATATTCTCAATATTAATTATTAGTTAATAAGAAATTGAAATGTGATCTTACTTCATTCCCCAACCATTTCGAAAAACTTTTGTCATGTTTGCTCCAAACATCATCATAAGACGTGACATCAGAATATGTGAGTTTGATGTACGTCTCGAATTCCCTAATAATAAGACCTGACATCAAGACATGTTTTAATTAGTAATGTACGTTTTAACTATAATGAATTAGTTTTATTACGAAAAGTTATTTGTGTAATAATGAATCAACAACTTACTTTTCATAAGTCTCTAAAAATTGCCCACAGTTTCTTAGCACATAAAAATGAGCTTCTTCAAACTCTTTTTCATTTAAGTACCTCGTTATACATTTCCCGGTAGTATTTCCCAAGTCATCATTGAACAACTCGGGTATATTTGAATCTAGTTGGTTATCGGAATTCACACCAACCTCCAAGTCCTTCGCTTTTGTGTCAATGTGATGTTCAAAATATAGGGAACAAAAATTAGAAATTTCCTCTAACAAAAAAGCGTTGCATATGGAACCCTCGACCCGAGCTTTGTTGTCAACCTTCTTTTTCAAATGATTAAGGAACCTCTCAAATGGATACATCCATCGATATTAGACAGGTCCTCCAACTTTCGCTTCATAAGGTAAGTGAATAGGTAAATGTTCCATGGAATTGAAGAAAGAAGGGGGAAATATCATTTCTAACTTGCATAATATCTCCGCAATTCTTGACTCTAGATGTTCCATGAAATCAACTTTAATCGTAGAAGTACACAAGTCTCTAAAAAATTGGCTTATCTCAGTTATAGCATTCCAAGAATTCGTCGGGAGTAAATGTTTCAATGCAACAGGAAGTAACCGTTCCATAAAGACATGACAATCATGACTTTTCATGGAATGTAACACCAAATTTCTATGGTCAACACACCGACTCAAATTTGAAGCATAACCATCCGGGAATTTCAAACTAGCAACCCATTCGCATAGAGCCTTCTTCTCCGCTGTCTCTAAAATAAACCTAGATGATATGGGTCGTTTCAAGCAATACTCAAGAAAGTCAGCTTTACCCTTAGGGCCAAATGAAGTTTTCTTTGTTACATTCATCACCGTGTTGATAAGCTGTTCAAAAAAGTTTTTCTCAATGTGCATAGCATCTAAGTTGTGTCGAATCAACAATGTCTTCCAATAAGGGAGTTCCCAGAATATGCTTTGTTTCCACCAACCTTCAGTTTTGTCGTCTTTAAATCTTTTCATTTCTTCAGCAGAAGACTCGACAACTTTTGGTAAACCTTTTACCGAATCCCAGACTTCAGCACCGGTTAATTTGATTGCAACTGTGGTATCCTCAGTTTTCCTATTCTTTAGAAAATGCTTATAATTGTTGCGGAAAGGATGATCATGTTTCAAGAAAGCACGATGACAATCGAACCAACAAACCTTTCGACTATGTTTCAGAAAAAAGGATTTAGGATCTTTTTGAAGACAATAAGGACAAGCACGGTATCCGGTAGTGGACCAACCGGAAAGCATGCCATATGCAGGAAAACCATTGATCGTCCATAGTAATGCCACTTTTAATTGAAAGTTACGTTTCTTAGAGACATCATAGGTATCCACACCGGTTTCCCAAAGTTCTTTCAACTCTTTGATCAACGGTTGGAGGTAGACATCCAATTTTGCTTTAGGATTATTAGAACCTGGAACGATCATAGATAAGAACATAAATTGCCTCTTCATGCATAACCAAGGGGGTAAGTTTTACGGGGTTACAATCACGGGCCAACACGAGTAAGACTTCCCGAATTGGCCATAAGGTGAAAATCCATCTGTACACAAACCTAGGCGAACATTGCGAGGCTCCCTTGCAAATTCTGGATGCTCTCTATCGAAATGTTTCCACGCTTCTCTATCACTTGGGTGTGCCATTGTCCCTCTTTCTCTTACCCGAGAGTTTTTATGGTGCCAACTCATCTCACCTGCTATGTGTTTGGTTGCAAATAGTCATTGTAACCTTGGCGCAA
Source organism: Heliosperma pusillum (assembly GCA_022085475.1). Classification (NCBI taxonomy): domain Eukaryota; kingdom Viridiplantae; phylum Streptophyta; class Magnoliopsida; order Caryophyllales; family Caryophyllaceae; genus Heliosperma; species Heliosperma pusillum. The sequence goes on from JAIUZE010002124.1 coordinate 72,800, forward strand.
GCGGGAAATAAGTCAGTGGTTTACAAGGTATTTGCTTCCGGCCACTTAAATTCTTTTTACCTTTATACCGAGAGGCATGACATTTGGTACATTCCTCAAGATCGGCATTTTCTTCCCAAAAAAGTATGCAACCGGTAGGACATGCATCGATTTTCACATGGGGTAGTTGGAGTCCCTTAAGCAAATTCTTAATCTCTTGAAAATTGCGCGCCATTTGATTATTTTTTGGAATAATGTCACTAATTAAAGACATAAAACCATTGGCGCATCTAAGAGATAAGTTGTTCTCACATTTGAGTGCTACCAACCTAGCAGCCGCTTGCAACAAACTCATACTACTTCCCTCATACACTGGTTGTTCGGCTTTATTTAACATTATAAAAAAGGCTGAAACTTGGGGATGTGGGGGATAACGAACTTCTTCATCGCTAAGGTCGTCGGGATTAAGTCGAGCCTCCATTATTTGCTCAACATTATCACGTAATGCATCTTCAACCAACTCCCGGTAAGGATTCTCACTAACTACGATACTACTTGAACTCTCTTCGGTAGCCAGTTTCTCACCGTGATACTTCCATACATAATAATTATCTGTAAAACCATTCGACCATAGATGATTTTGAACCTCCCTTTTCGATTTAAAAGCTAAGTTATCGCATTTCTTACATGGACACCTCATTTCACCGCCTAAATCCTTAAACTCACTAGATTGTTCCGCGAATTCAATAAACTCTTTCACCGCATTTGCAAATATCAGCTTGGGTTTCTTTTTTTCATCTAATCTGTCATACATCCACCGTCGTTCTAATCTTTTCATGTTATTATGTATCTACATTTAAATATATATATGTTATATAAATAAATTATCAGAAATTAACAACAATGATAATCAATAATCACACATAGTAAATTAAACATTTATTATTATCAATATATATATATATATATATATATAATTCTCATCAACAAGTAAAATTAATTTTTTTCAATTGGGTCCTTATCACTCCAACCTAAACCCATCAATCTATTCAAGTCACTAGCAAACACCACTTGTAATTTATTAATGAGGAAAAAATTCGGCAGCAATTCCCCTTTGTTTTCCAAATACACAATGTTGAATAAATATTTACTCAACATATGCATTCACAAAACATTAAAGGAATTGTTACCGAACTCTTTCCTCATTAATAAATTACAAGTTATGTGTTTACTACCTATGTGACTTGAAACGTAGAAAGACAGTCCTAAAACGGGGACTATTCAAAAATTACTCCTAACGAGTAATTTTTGAACGGGTACTAAGTCAATATCAACACATGTAATATTTTTAACATACAAAACACATGTAATAACTAGCTACTAACAACAACAAAAATTTTATTATCAAATGATTAAGACGCAAGGCAAAATTATATTAACATCAACCAAAATTTCATCATCAAAAACAATAATGGCTACTATCCTACGTCAATTAAAGACAAACAAATAATTAAGACGGAAGGCGAAATTAAATTGACAACAAAAATTTCATTAACAAAAAAAATAATGGCTACTATCCTACGTCAATTAAAGACAAAAAAATGATTAAGACGGAGGGCGAAATTAAAATAAAGGTAAATATATTACCTAAGGATGAAAATAAACAAATACTTTCCGACAAGATGCGGCGGCGACAAGTAGCTAGTGGTGGTCGACGGTAGGAGGTAGCTAGTGGTGGTCGTCGGATATACAACAAACAACTAATAAGCAACATATAAATTAACAAAAGGAGAAAAGAGAGAGAATGAAATAGTTAATTAAACTTACCAAGGATGTGGTGGTCAGAAAGTGGTAGCCGGAGGAAGTTAGACGGTGGTAGTAAGGTAGCCGGTGGTCGGAAATGGGGATTTAATTGATTTGGGGGTTAGGTTTTGGGGAAAATATGAATGAAGAATGACGGAGTTCTTCGTGCGATTTTTACATAAACAGAAGTTTCCTGACGGAAATTCCGTCAGGATTCCGTCAGCTTCCCGAGTTTTCGAAGCAATTTCTGACGAAATTTTCGTCAAGAATGAGTTTGACTGAGGCAATAATGTCACTCACTTTGACTTGTTATTATTATATACTGACGGAAATTCCGTCAGTAATACCTCATTTTACTGACGGAATTTCCGTCAGGAATGAGTTTGACTGAGGCAATAATGTCACTCACTTTGACTTGTTATTATTATATACTGACGGAGATTCCGTCAGTAATATCCCATTTTACTGACGGAAATTCCATCAGTGGTAGTGTTTACTGACAGAATGTCCGTCAGTACCCGTAAGTGAATTTTGCCGCCTTTGACTAGGTCAAAGCACCATTTTATACTGACGGTTACTGACGGATTATCCGTCAGTTTTATTTTTCCGTCAGTAGTCCGTCAGTCATAAAAAATTACTGACGGAATTTTTTTTCCGTCAGAAAAACCGTCAGTTTACCGAGATATCGTTGTAGTGTGTCAAGAACTATGAAGTCCACCGGAATGAAGAACTTTCCAATTCTAACCGGGACATCCTCCAATACACCCAAAGGTTGTTTTGTAGATCGATCCGCCATTTGGAGTGTGATGTTGGTGCATTTAAGTTCTCCCATGCCAAGTCTCTCACAAATGGAATATGGCATCACACTCACACTAGCTCCCAAATCACACTAGGCCTTGTCAATTGTTATGTTGCCTATGGTGCATGGGATAGAGAAACTACCCGGATCTTTCAACGTTGGAGGGGTTGGGTTTTGTAAAAAGGCACTACACTCACCGGTAAATGCTACGGTCTCAACTCCACTCAGAGACTTCTTTCTTGTAAGGATGTCTTTCATGAATTTTGCATAGGCGGGAATTTGAGTGATGAGGTCGGTGAATGGAATGGAGAACTCCAAATTCTTGACAATGTCCATGAATTTGCCTAATTGCTTGTCTAGCTTTGTTTTGGCTTGTCTAGAAGGGAAAGGTAGCCTTATCACAATAGGCTCCTCAACCTTCTTATTCTTTGTTACCACTTCATCCTTCTTTTCAATAACAACTTGCTCACTTGAAGAGCACTCTTCCTCCTTGTCATCCAATTCAACAACTTCATTTTAAATTGGTCCATCATCTTCCACTTTGTATCCCTCACCATTATCATCTTCAATTGGCATCCTTGGTCACTCATAACTCTTTCCACACCTCAAATGTATGGTATTGGTGGTTTCATTTCTAGGTGAGTTACCTCGAGGAGATAATTGACCTTTTCCCATAGAGGAACTCCCCGAGGCTATTTGGGTCACTTGAGTTTCAAGCATTTTGTTGTGGGAAAGGATGTTATTGATGATAATATCTTTGGCTTGGTTGTCTTTTTGCAATTGGAGGATCGCTTTGTGAATGTCCAAGTTTGGATCTCCAACTTGTGGTTGCATGGGAGGTTGATTTTCTGGTGGTGGGTTATATTGATTTTGGTTGTATTGTGGTTGATTGTAGGAAGGTTGGTTTTGATTGTAAGAAGGTTGATTTTGATTGTATTGTTGTCTTTGAAAGTTTTGTTGATTGTTTCTCATGGGTGGAGCAACATATGGTTGTGGTTGAGGGTTTTGGACATTTTGGCTTTTATATGAGAGATTTGGGTGGTTCTTTGTGTTCTCATTGTAAAAGTTGTAGTAGGGAGTTCCTTGCCTATAAGATTGAAAGGCATTCACTTGTTCCGTGGATCCTCTACAATCTTGAGAATCATGACCAAATGTTCCACAACATTCACAAACCCCTTGAGGTAAGCTTGGTGTCATCACCATAGCATTCACTTGTTGTATAGGTTGTTGAGAACATGAGCTTTGAGCTTGTTGGAATAGAGTCGTTTGTTGGTCCATTTTGAGGTTCATTGCTTCCATATAAGAGCTAAGTTGAGCTCCAAAGTCGGCTCCCATTTGAGTCAAGGAGCTCACCTCCTGCTTTCCCCTCGGAGTTTGCCTTGGCCTACTAAATTGCGAGTTATGGGCCGCCATCTCCTCTATTCGTGCCCAAGTTTGAGCATCATCTACTTCCGTGAAACCTCCATTTGATCCCATATTCATGATCCCTCTAGCATCTTCATAAAGTCCATTCCAAAATTGTTGCACCAAGAACCACTCACTCAAACCATGGTGAGGGCAAGACCGAATGATCTCCTTGAATCGGTCCCAAGCATCATAGAGTGACTCTTCATCCCTTTGGTTGAAGCCGGTTATCTTAGCTCTCAATAAATTTGTCTCTTTCGGTGGATAGTACTTTTGATAAAAAGCAAGAGCTAGCTTCTTCCATGAGTCAATACCTAGAGCGACCTTGTCAAGACTCTTCAACCATCGTTTTGCCGCTCCAATAAGAGAGAAAGCACAGGAGACCCATCGATTTTGGTCTTGAGTCACTCCCGTTTGAGAAACGGCATCACAATAATCATAAAAAGTCTCCATGTGTAGATGAGGGTTGGAGTGTAAACTACTAAGGTTTACAAGTTTTGATGGATGCTAGATTAGGTTCACTTAAACTTACAACAACTCAAATAGAAATGGAGGCTGTTTTAGAGAGAGTGACTTATATCAACTGAAATTCAAAGGATATGACTTAGAGAAGCTCCCCTACAGCATAGCACAAGAGAAGGGACTCAAAGACTAGTTTAGAGACAGTTTTCAAGTGTTACAGCAAAGCACAAACACCCTAGATTAGACTCAACAGCAAGCAAGTTAACCACAACAAGGCACAGATATAACTTGACTCACAAGACAAGGCACTGATCAAACACCTTGAAGATGTATCAGGCTTGTTTCAAACTACAACTCTTAGCAAAAGTTTGATAGATTTGAGGGATTTCTCAAAGTTAATTCATTCATAAAAGTCTGCTTGAAATAAACATACAAGACCTCCTTATATAGGGAGGCTGATATCTTGTGAGCCATTGGATGTACAGATCATCCAAGGGCCAACTTAGGATTCAAACTAATACTACTAACACTAATTAAGAGCCTCACAATAGGACGAGCTCAACAACTTTAAAGAACAGACACAAGACACAAAAACAGACTGAACAAAAAGCAAATAAAGCAGTTTTGGAGTTTTCCTGAAATGGAAATCTGTTGTTCTTGTTGCCTTGTTGCTTTGCCTGGATGTGTTGCTGCTCCTTGGGACTCTCTACTCTTATTAGAACTTAGATAAGACCTGCCTTGGACGAGGACAAGTTGACTTAAGCAAAAGGAAGCCACAATCTGACTTGTACCTTCTCTATTTTAATTGTTTACTGGACTCTACTTGAGGTGTCTGTTTCATGAGTTTTTGCTAGACTTCAAAAGGGTTTGTCCTGGACAAACTTGTAGCTTAGTGGGTTGGCTTGATGGTAGGCCATGGTGGGGGTGGTTGGGATGCCCTGGTGTACCTCCTAGATGCAGGGTTTGTTAATTGGTCTGCCTGGGCCTGAATGGCTTTGTTTCTGTCTTATGTGGGTAATGTGGGTTGTGTTGGGGCTTGGCATGGGTTGTTGAGCCCTGGACTGTCTTCCTCACTGGTGTGGCTTGGTCTGACTTGATCTTGGCTTGTCATAGCTTGTTGTTTGGACCTTGTAACTCGAGCTTCCATCTGAGGGGTCAGGCTTGTCTTGTTTGTGGTTTGATCATCAAGACCCCTTGGGTGAGCTCCTGCTGCAGCCTCCCCAGGTTGAAAAGGGCTTGACCTCAAGTTGTGTCTTCCTCTCCCTCAGAGTCTTCATAGAAGGGACTAAGATCTCCCACATTGAATGTTCCATGGACTGCATACTCTCCTGGTAGATCAATTCTGTAGGCATTAGGACCTATCTTCTCTATGACTTGAAAAGGACCATCTGCTCTTGGCTCTAGCTTATTATTTCTTTTGGAAGGGAACCTTTCTTTCCTTAGGTTGATCCATACTAAATCTCCTGGTGCAAAGTCTTTATTGGCCTTAGGAACCTTGACATTTTTCTTGTATAGATCATTAGTTTTCTCAATTTGTTTTCTGACTGACTCATGGAGTTTTAGCATTTGTTCTACCCTCTTCTTGGCATCATAGTGGATCTCTGACCTGCACACATTAGACAAACTCAAAGGCATTAAGGGGTTAGTACCATAGACCACTTCAAAAGGGAAGTGACATGTGGCTGCTGATGGAGCTCTATTGAAAGAGAACTCTGCTTGAGCCAATTTCAAATCCCAATCCTTGAGAGATTTGCTGACTATACACCTCAAGATCCTTCCCAAGGTCTTGTTGGTCACCTCAGTTTGGCCATCTGTTTGAGGATGATGGGAGGTACTAAACAACAACCTAGTGTTAAGCAGCTTCCACAATGTTCTCCAGAAATGGCTCATAAATTTTATGTCTCTGTCAGATACAATAGTCCTTGGGACTCCATGAAACCTCACCACCTCATCAAGGTATAGCTCTGCTACACTCACAGCATCCTCAGTCTTCTTACAAGCAATGAAATGTGCCATCTTACTGAACCTATCCACAACCACCATGATAGAATCTTTCCCTCTTGCTGTCCTAGGCAATGCTACTATAAAATCCATACTCACATCTTCCCAAGGCCTACATGGGACTGGTAGGGGAGTGTAAGGTCCTGCTTGAAAAGAACTCTTGGCCTTTTGACAAACTCCACACCTTCTGAGTACTATTTGGACTTCTCCCATCATCTTAGGCCAGTAGAACTGATCCTGCAGTATGTCCACAGTCTTCTGAACCCCAAAGTGTCCTCCAAGGCCACTTACATGCACCTCCTTGATCAATAGACTCCTATAAGATCCTCTGGGAACACAAAACTTGTTTCCTTTGAACAAGAATCCATTTTGCAGAGTGTAGGGTGAATCAATGGTCCTTGTTCCCTCTTTCTGTGCTAGCCAATCTTCTGCAAAGTCTGGATCTTCCTGATACATATCCTTCATGAACTCAAAGCCAAGGACCTTTTGCTCCATGGTTGAGAGCAGAGTGTATCTCCTTGACAAGGCATCAACCACCACATTTTGTTTGCCCTCTTTGTATTTGCTAGAAAAGGTGAATGACTAGAGGAACTCCACCCACTTAGCATGCCTATGACTGAGCTTATGTTGGCCTCCTATGTACTTCAATGCCTCATGATCAGAGTGTAAGACAAAAGGCTTGGGCTTCAGGTAATGGCTCCAATGCCTCAGAGCTCTGACAAGAGCATAGAACTCTTTGTCATATGTAGAATAGTTTAGTTTAGCTCCACTTAGCTTCTCACTGAAATAAGCTACATGTTTCTTCTCTTGGATAAGGACAGCTCCAATCCCTACTCCACTTGCATCACATTCAACCTCAAATAGGCTGTTAAAGTCTGGCAACCTGAGGATAGGTGCACTGCACAAGAGTTTCTTCATGTGTTTGAAAGCTTGCAAAGCATTCTCAGTCCAAGTGAACTCTCCCTTCTTCATGCATTCAGTGAGGGGTGCTGCAATGGTGATGAAATTCTTAATGAATCTTCTGTAGAAGGATGCTAAGCCATGAAACCCTCTTACTTCTATGATATTCCTAGGGACAGGCCAAGACTGAACTGCAATGATCTTGTCTTGATCAACTGAGATGCCTCTACCAGACACCACATATCCTAGAAACTTGACTTCCTCAGTCATAAAGGTGCATTTCTCAAGCTTCCCAAAGAGTTTACTCTCCTTAAGTATCTCAAACACAGCCTCAAGATGCCTCAAGTGATCATCCTTGCTCTTGCTGTAGATGAGAATATCATCAAAGTATACCACCACAAATCTCTCTAGGCAAGGTCTAAGCACTTCTGTCATCAATCTCATGAAGGTACTTGGGGCATTTGACAGGCCAAAGGGCATGACAAGCCACTCATAAAGGCCATGCTTTGTTTTGAAGGCTGTCTTCCACTCATCTCCCTCCCTGATCCTCAATTAATGGTAACCTTGCCTCAAATCAATCTTAGAAAAGAACCTTGAGCCACTCAGTTCATCCAACATTTCATCAAGCCTAGGTATAGGGAACCTATACTTGACTGTGATGTTGTTGATAGCCCTGATATCTATGCACATCCTCCAAGTCCCATCCTTCTTAGGAACCAATAAAGCAGGCACAACACATAGACTTAATGACTCCCTTACAAACCCTTTACTCATCAATTCTCCAACTTGCTTCTGCAGCTCTTGTGTAGCCTTAGGATCACATCTATAGGCTGGTCTATTAGGTAGTACAGACCCTGGCACAAGGTCTATTTGGTGTTCAATTCCTCTCAAAGGGGGTAAGCCATCAGAAAGTTCCTCTGGAAACACTTCCTTGAACTGATCAATGAGGGGCTTAACTTCTGCAGGGATCACCTTAGACTCCTCTTCCTGAACTTCTTTTGATAGCAGCATTAATATAGGTTGCTCTTCACTACACTCTTTGACCATTGCTGACTCAGACAGAAACACAACTCCACTAAAATCCTCAGCCATACTTGGACTCCCATAGCTCTTCTGATGTGGTGGTAAGGGGGCTAATGTCACCTTCCTGCTCCCATGCTTGAAGGATTAAGTGTTGCTTCTTCCTTGGTGTATGGAGCTTTTATCAAACTCCCATGGCCTTCCTAATAACAAGTGACAGGCATCCATTGGAACCACATCACACAATACGTCATCTTTGTACACACTTCCAATGGAGAATGGGACCATACATTGCTTATCCACCTTAACCTGTGCTCCCTTACTCAGCCATCTCAACTTATAGGGATGAGGGTGCTCTTGAGTGCTCAACTTCAGCTTATCAACCATAGTAACAGAGGCCACATTGGTACAACTACCTCCATCTATAATAAGGTTACAAACCCTCCCTTGTATGGTACATCTGCTCCTGAAAATGAGGGACCTTTGATCCTCCTCCAAAGGTATCTGTTGTGAATGCATTACTCTCCATAGGACTAAGTTGTGGCCTGTGTCAGGGAGTGCCACTATTGCCTCCTGACTAGACTCTTCTTCCTCACTCACCACTTCTTCAACCTCAGGCTCATCCCTCTCATACTCAACTAGACCCTCTTTCTCCCAAGCCTCAACCTCCATTATAGTTAAGGTCTTCTTAGAAGGGCAATCCTTCCTGAAATGTCCATAGCCTTGACATTGGAAGCACCTAATTCTGTTCTCAGTCAATGAAGTGCTTGGCTTTTGACCCATGATGCCATTTCCCTTGTCTAAGGTAGGTGGGGGTGCTGTCTTAGGGGTATCCATGGCTCTCAACCCATTGTAAGGTCTGGTTTGAAAAGGCCTCACAAGTTTTGGTGTACTAGGCTTAGTCTTCCCTATCTTTTCAATTCTCAGAGATAAGTTGACAACATCATCAAATGACCACAGAGGTTGCATCCTAACCTTGTTAGCAATGTTCTTATCTAGACCCTCTAAGTACCTAGCAATCCTTTGCTCAGGTTTCTCATTTATATCACACTGCAAGGTGAGTTGTTCAAACTCTCTCAGATAAGATTCAACAGGTTTGTCTCCTTGTTTCAACTTAGACAATTTGATAAACAGATCCTGGGTGTAATCCTAATAAGTGAATATTTGTATGATTTTAACCCCCACTTTAGCTCGGTTTTGAATGTCATTTGTGCTTTGTTAAGCCACTTTATGAGCTAATATCGTCTTCTAGGCGAATTCCTGTGTTCTAACCTGTTTTGTAGGGAAAGTGACGTTTCTACGCCCTTTTTCTATATTTCCGAGCATTTGCCTAGAACCCGACGATTCGAAGAAGCAAGCTTGACCATGTGTAAGGCATTTCAAGAAGGTTCACTAACTTAAGGGAGAGAAGAAGCAAAGACGGTTTCGTAGTTGTCGGAAGACCAATCAATTAGACGGGAGAATTCATCGCTTTACATCATACCCTATCAACAAACCCGATTGTATAAGTCAAGGGGGATGTTGGAAGTCAAGTCAAGCAAAGGAAGATGAAGCGTTAGTCAAGAGCTTCCAGAAGACGACTTACCCGATCGGGTAAGTGTGTACCCGATCGGGGATGTGTGCTGATCCAAGCATTGCGGCTCCTTCTTCCTAAATTTGTCCTATGTGTTTAATGCCCGACCTCTTCTCCACGAAACCCTAATACTATAAATAGATGCTCCAAGCCCCTCATATCAAATCATCCCTTCACACAACATCTCTTCTCTTCTTACATTTCTTTTTAGTTTAGTTCTTCTTCTTCCTTAGTTTAGTTTAGTTTTAGTTTTCTCTAGTTTAGTTTAGTCTAGTTCTAAGTTTTCTTCAATTGTAGTTGTTCTAGTTGTAATTGGAATTCAAGTTTCCGGGTTTGCATTTCCTATTCAAGTTCTTGTTCCATTTCAATCTTTGCTCATCCTTTTTCGGTAATCTTTATTCTCGTCTTTACATTATAGTTTCATTTTCTTTTAGTATTTCCTTTATCATGTTTATCATTCTTAGTTTTATAATCTTAGTTTCCTTTTCATTGTTAATCATGCATAAGTAGTCACCCTTCTAGGGTGTAGGATAGCCATGTTAGATTAATTAAAAGATGATAATTGGATAAAAGAAATTGTGCCTTTAAAACGTTGTGTCTATGCATGTTTGGATTGTAACGATAGTTATCGATTTTTGGCCAAAATCATTTGACTAGTATGGAATTCTTTTCCAAGGTAGACATACGAGAATTGAATAGACAAAGCATGACATGGTAGATTAAGACCTAGTAAATCGCATAAAAAGCCTGCTAGGCCATCTGATCTATGATTGTAATGAACACATCATTCTTACGAACTCACAATGAATTATTTGCATATCCTAAATCCAATTTCATCAATATGTTAATCTACATGTGTGAACCTACTTCCCTAGATTCTTTTCTTTATTGCATTGTTATTATTTAGTAATTAGTGACAAACATTTGCCAATCGTCCAAGGTAGAGTTCTAACCACAACTATTCACAAGTATCTCCCGTCTCCCCGAGATTGGCCCCTTACTTCCCTAATTAAATTAATTTGTTGTTAGCCTAGTCTGGGTTATTTATCTTTGATTAGGGTACGCGACAACCCTGTCAAATTTTGGCGCCGTTGCCGGGGAGCACGGTTTTGTTTATTTGTGATTAGTAGAGTTTTACCTTGTCTTTTTCTTTTCTTCTTTTCTTTTGTGTCGAGGAACACTTGTTCCTTAAGATTTTTCTCACCTTTTCCTTATAGTATAGTGATTCTTTTTAGATAATAGGAATATTTTCTTTCAAAGGGATTGCTTTATTTTCTCTCAATGACTATCTATTTCCAACCACCACAATGCGAGAATGAGCCTTTCGATGAATACCTCGACCGATTTTATAGCTATTCAAACCATATTATCTCTCTTGGGTATACCCTTGATGAGACCTATATGAGAGATGTCGTGCTTCATGGAATGCTCATTAAGTGTCGTAGCCTGGCTATGCAATTGAGTGCTGGAAGTTTTTATCAGAAGAGAGGAAAGGAACTTTGGATTTTCTTGGACTTTATGGCATCCCAATCTTTGGATGAAACGCACCGGCGGTTGAGAATCCAAGAGCAAATCAATGAAATCAGGGCTCAACTTCAAATACTCAAAGGGCAAAAGGAAGAACCCACAATTAAAATTTGTAAGCCAATCAATTTTCCTTATGCTTTTTCAGCCCCCCCATGTGAGTCTATTTTCTCCTGTGCTTTTACATGTCCCTCATGTGAGTCTCACTACAAGAAATCTTGATTCAGGCGACTGTAATAAGGCGACTGATACTAGTAGTCGCCAATTTGGCGACTGAAAATAAAATCGGGCGACTGAAAATAGTCGCCAATTTGGCGACTACCACAAAGACTCAGAATTTTATCATAAAACCTCGGGCGACTGAAATCAGTCGCCAAATTGGCAACTGATAAGCCAATTGGCGTCTGAAATCAGTCGCCAATTTGGCGACTACCCATTTCAGTCGCCATTTTGTGTATTATTCCAGAATCGCAAACTCATCCGCACACTTTGCTTTCATCAATCTTCTTCAAACTCGAAAAACCCAAAAAACCCCAATACAAAATCGCCACCACCACTCCCTCAACCACCACTCCGACCACCACTCCGACCACCACTCCGACACTAACTCCACCGGATCTTTGTGCTCTCCTTTTTCTTGTGTTGCTTTGTTTCTTCTAATTGGTGAAGGTATATTTGTTCTAATTTCAATCCTTCAATTAATTTAGTTTGTTTGTTTAATTTTTGATTCCTACTTGTATTTAGTTGATTTTATATGTTTATATAAACATTTGTGATGATTATTGGTTTAGATGTTAAGTGTTTGTTGTAAATTGAATCCTTAGATTAATTGGGGGTTTTTGATTAGTGGTAGTGTTGTTGATATTATTAGTGTTGTTAGTATTAATTTTGTTGGTATTGTTAATTTTGATTTGGGTTAGTGTTGTTAGTAATGGGGATTTGATAATTTTCATGATTTGTGTTAGTGTTGGTAGTATAGGGGTTTTGGTTAGTGTTTTTTGATTAGTTTTAGTATGTTAATAATATTAGTGTTATTAGTATTATTTTGTTAGTATGAATGATTTTGATTTGTGTTAGTATACTAGTCTTAAGGTTTTGATAAATATGATTGTTTGTGTTAATGTTGTTAATATTTGGGGTTTTGATTAGTGTTAGTATTTTTTGTACTTGTTGTCTTGGTTAATGTTTAGATTAAAATGAAGAGATTGGAGCGTACATGGATGTACGAAGATAGAATTGATAAGAAAAGACGTCCTACCGCTAGATTTATAAAGGGGGTTGCCGAGTTTATTGAATTTGCTAGACAACAAGACGAGTATGATTTAGTAGCACTGAAACTTAGGTGTCCTTGTATTAAATGCAAAAACATGAAATATCTACATGACATTGAGGTTCAAGAACATCTTTATACAAACGGGTTTTGTCCAAACTACTACAATTGGATTTCTCATGGAGAATCATATTTTTCACTTCCCGAACAATCTCAAATCCCACAAAATGAGAACCCATATAGAGATATGGTAGTTGATGCATTTGAGTCTAATATTTTCAATAATGATCATATACCAATGAGTGAAGAAGAACCACACCCACAAGCAAAAGCCTTTTTTGATATGTTAAAGGCGAGTGAAAAACCATTATATGAAGGGAGCAAAATGTCATTGTTAGAAGCCGCCTCTAGGATAGTAACTTTGAAATGTGAGTACAATTTGCCATTTACTTGTGTTGATGGCATTGCTTCTTTGATTGAGGATGTTATCCCCGATAATAATGTCATGACCCGATCATTCTACAATACCAAAAAAGTAGTGAAAGGTCTACAACTTCCGCATTACAAGATTGATGCATGTCCCGATGGATGTATGCTCTTTTGGAAGGATGATGCTTTGCTTGACAAGTGTAGTAAATGTGAAAAGGCTAGATATAAGACAATTGAGGGAAGTATTGTCTTGAAGGGTAAAAAGGGAAAGAATGAAAAAAAGAGAGGTGAAAAGAGTAAGAAACCAATACCCGAAAATCCCGTAACTTACTTTCCTCTAGCTCCTAGACTTCAAAGAATGTTTGCTACCAAAAACATTGCCGAGCAAATGAGATGGCACAAGGAAAATCCTCGTACTCCGGGAAAGATGTGTCATCCGAGTGATGGAGAGGAATGGAAGCGGTTTGATATGCTTTACCCCGACTTTGCTGAGGAACCCCGTAATGTGCGACTTGGCCTTTGTACGGATGGTTTTGCTCCATTTGGCCAGTTTGGTAGAAAGTACTCTTCTTGGCCCGTAATGGTCACTCCATACAACTTACCACCTTGGTTATGTATGAAAAAACAATTCATCTTCTTGTCACTAATTATTCCTGGCCCTGATAATCCAAAAATCGCCTTAGATGTTTATTTGCAACCTTTGGTGGAAGAATTGAAACAATTGTGGGAAGTAGGTGTGCAAACATATGATGTGTCTTTAAAGCAAAATTTTCAACTAAGAGCTTCATTGTTGTGGACCATTAATGATTTTCCCGCCTACGGTATGCTATCTGGATGGTCTACCGCGGGAAAAAAGGCATGTCCTTGTTGCATGTACCAAAGCAAAGCATTTTCGCTACCTTGTTCCAAAAAAGTGAGTTGGTTTGATTGTCATAGACAATTCTTACCGGAGGGGCATGCCTTTAGGAGCAACAAAAAAGCTTTCAGAAAAGGTAAAGTGGAGCGGAATCATGCTTTAGATCGACTTTCGGGGGATAAGGTGTGGGATATGGTTTGTGATTTGTCACGTAGTATTGATTGTACTAAAGCAGAGACGGAGGTGCTGAAGAAGAAGAAAATTGGTTGGTTTAAAAGAAGCATTTTTTGGGATCTTCCTTATTGGAAGACGATGTTAATTAGGCACAATTTGGATGTAATGCATATAGAAAAGAACTTCTTTGAGCAACTGATTCACACGATTATGGATGTAAAGGGAAAGACTTGTGATACTGTTAAATCACGAGAAGATTTGAAGACAATTTGTCATCGTCCCAATCTTCACATTCGTAGCGATGAGTCTAAGCCAAAATCTATTTTTACACTTGACAAAGCTCAAAGGAAGGTATTATGTGAGTGGTTAAGAAAGTTAAAATTTCCTGACGGATATGCATCCGATTTTAGTCGATGTGTTGATATGAAGGAGCTAAAGTTGCAAGGCTTGAAAAGTCATGATTGTCATATCTTCATGGAACGATTATTACCTGTATCTTTGAGACATCTCCTCCCCACTCCTGTGTGGAATGCAATTGTTGAGATAAGTCAATTTTTTCGAGATTTATGTTCGTCTTCAATATGTGTTGATGACATGATTCGTCTTGAGAAGCAAATACCAGAGATATTGTGTAAGTTCGAGATGATATTTCCTCCATCATTTTTTAATTCCATGGAGCATGTACCGATACATTTGCCTTACGAAGCCAAAGTTGGAGGCCCCGTCCAATATAGGTGGATGTATCCATTTGAAAGGTAAGATCACTAAGTAGTAATTAAATTATAATTATTATCGTACTATCTCTTTAATTGATTTAATATTTATATACTAGTCTTAACAACTATTAATCCCATCAATTATTGAATAGGTTTCTTAATCACGTGAAGAAGAAAATTGGTAACAAAGCTCGGGTTGAAGGTTCAATATGCAATGCGTATTTAACGGAAGAGATTGCAAATTTTTGCTCTCTTTACTTTGAAAAACATATTGAAACCAAAGCAAAAAACTTGAGTGTTGATAAAGCGGATGAACTTGAGACAAGTTTACCCGAGTTTTTCCAAATGCATGATGATGAGGGTTGTTCATCAATTGGGGGAACAAGATATTTGGATGACAAAGAATATGATCGTGCTCACCTTTACGTTCTTTCTAATTGTGAGATTTTGGAATCATATGAAACGGAGTTTGTGAATGATTTCATTAAAGCACATCCTAATGTGAATAGAGATGATGTTTGGAGTAACCATGAGGATCAATTTGCAGCATGGTTTCGGAACCATGTAATTGAGTTAAATATCCAAGATGATTTGATAAGGACTTTGGCCTTTGGTCCTTCACGAGAGGTGAAAACGTGGAATCGTTACTCGGTCAACGGATTTAATTTCCATACATTCAACTACGGTAAGAATAAGGCTAGGTGCAATTATGGTGTTACTATTTCTTCTCTTGATGACAACGAATACTATGGTATAGTTGAGGATATCTTTGAGTTGAGCTATAATGGGCGTGAGCGTTCTTATAATACTGTCTTATTTAAGTGTGAATGGAAGGATAACTCTGTGGCCGGTATGAAAGTTCATGAACGTTATAAAATCGTCGAAGTGAATCATACCCGGACATACTCAAAGTATGATCCATTTATACTCGCACATCAAGCCAATCAAGTATATTTCGCTTCTTATCCAAGCACGAAGAATGATCGAAATCAAAAGCAGTGGTGTGCAATCTTTAAGACAAAAGCACGCTCACAAGTAGATACAACTTTTTTTCAAGAAGAAATAGTATCTAGCGGGTTTATGTTGTCTCCACCTGATGAGGACATTTATGAGAATGGAAATGAAGAGGGTGAAGGTTTAGAAAACGAGGATGGTAGTGATGGTGAAGTTGACGGTGATGGTGGTGTTGATAGTGATAATGATAATGAATCAAATGGTGATGATGATGATGACGAATTTGATGATGATAATGATTAATTGGGTAAAGATATATTAAAATATATATTTTAATTAAGTTTTTTATGTTAGTTGATGTTTTTTTATGTTATTAATAGTTTATGTTTATGTTTGTTTTTTATGTTATTAACCGTTTCTAACAATTTGAATATTTGTGTAATTGTAGATGGCAGGAGGTCGAGGTAGGCAACGTGGCGGCGGTTCAAACAGACGCCGTAGTACATCTTCAGTCGACGATGAGGAGATGGAGGCTATTGATCAGCAGAGTCCGGTAGTGGTCGAGGAATCGACCAATGACGATGAGTCCTCGGATCAGACATCGGAGACGATCCAGTTCACGCCGGAAGGGAAGATGATACTTGATCCTGCGGGGTTTTGGTAAGACAACCACCAATGTCTTTAATTTATTATTTTATAATTATATTACATTATTTACCATAAATGCATACTATTCCATAATTTATTTTTCAGGTTTTCGTCTCAAAAGGTTGTACGCGGTTGTACTCAGAGTACAAAGATGAAGATGACGGGGGTTGCTCCTACTTGTTGGACCAAGGCTACCTCTGCACAAAAAGAGGAATGGTTCAATAATTTTAGGGTATATTATTTTTGTTTATATTTTTTTACATTATTATAGTTTTTAAATAATAATTTATTTTACTAATACTTACCTTTTAAATTGTAGAAAACATTTGACTGGCCGGCCGGAATAGAGTATATTGTACGTCAAAGGTACAATGAGACGTGCACTCGACGGTTAAGGGACAACATGTATAAGGTTGTCAAGAGGAAGAAGGAGCCGGAGCATATGAGAGGTATTTAATTGTTTTTGTTATTTGTATATAGTTATAATTTTACACATTTTGTCATATTTTATAATACTTATTTAACTTGTAGGTGGTGCATATGAAGATATGCTTAAATATCGTGAAACTGCGGAGTTTCAGGCTAGGTCGGCCCAAGCATCCAAAAATAAAAAATGAGGAAAGAAAGATGGAGCGGCTGAGCCGTCGCATCATGCAGGATCTCGATCTTTCCTGGACCTAGTTTTGGGTGTAAGTTATAATTTCCACTTTTTCCTCAATTTGAAAATTATATCTTAAAATCTTTTTATTATTAAAATCTTCTAATACAAGTCTTTAATTTCTTCTTTTAGAAGGGTAAGAAGAAAAAAGCTAACACGCCCACAGCTCCGGAGCTCTTCCTTGACACCCATTCCCGACTTGAAAACAATAGAAGATATTGGATCAAACCAAGAGATAAGGATTTATATGTAAGTTTCAAAACATTTTTGTATTTTTACAATAAGTTCAATTTTTTGAATGTTTAACAAATTTCAATTTGTAGCTATTTTTAATAATAATGTTTATATTTTGTAGGAATCCTTTTTGGCCGAGAAAGTTAGGCAACCCGACAAGTCCGATAACGAGATTTGGTTCGACTTGGTAAAGGGTTTCAAGAAGGCCAATGTCTACGGGATTGGGTCGGCAAAGGAAGCATTTTACGAAACTCCAAGGGGAAGAATGTCGTCCACCTCAAAGCAAACCTACGAGCCGACAGTCGT
>JAIUZE010002125.1:0-28496 GCA_022085475.1 Heliosperma pusillum
TTTGGTCATTACTTTTACTCGCCTACCGAACATCGAGTTTTTGTTGCGGCTAGTGCGACGTTCTTAGAGAAAGAATTTCTCAAGAATAGGACAAGTAATGGAACCTTCGAACTGTCGGAGATTCAAGAACCAACAACCGAGCCACCAATGGAGGAAACTGTTCCTTCATCATCAGCTGCGGTTAATATCTTCTACTTTTGTATTTAATGCCCGACCTCTTCTTCACGAAACCCTAATACTATAAATAGATGCTCTAGCCTCACAAGCTAACACACACTATCTTACACAATCTAATCCTACATTTCATACAATCTTCTTATTAGTTTTCTCTTAGTTTTAGTCTTTGTAGTTTAGATTATCTTCTACTTTTGTCTTTTGTTTTTAGTTTATTTCTGTCCATTTCCTATCAAAACATTAGTTTAGTTCAATAAGAATTTCAATCTTTGTATCTACTTTGTTGGGTTCAAGAGTTGTAATTCGAAGTACGGTATTTCTATGCGAGGGATTTCTATTATTGTTATCACTTTCATCGTTGATCGTCACCTAGGTATTCCTAATTTATCCTTTGCTTATTGTTCTTTATTGTTTTCCATTTAATTGTCATTTTCTATTTCATTAGATTCATTTTTATGTTGTTATAATCATAGTTTCACTTCTTAGATTATCATATAGCGTCGTTATTATCGCCACATAGAAAGTCTAAATTATTGTCAAAATCAACTAAATATGTCTATCCTAGTTTTCATTATCACCATCATATTAGATATAAACATAATCATGAGTGAGTAGTCACCTTTCTAGGGTGTAGGGTAGCCATGTTAGATTGATTAAAAGATGATAATTGGATAAAAGAAATTGTGCTTTTAAAACATTGTGTCTATGCATGTTTGGACTTTAACGATAGTTGACGATTCTTGATCACAATCATTGACTAGTGTGGAATTATTTTCCAAGGTAGATATACAGGAATTGAATAGACAAAGCGTGACATAGTGGATTAAGACCTAGTAAATCGCACAAAAAGCCTGCTAGACCATCTGATCTATGATTGTAATGAACACACCATTCTTACGAACGCTCAATGAATTATTTGCATATCCTAAATCCAATTTCATCAATATGTCAATCTACATGTGTGAACCTATTTTCCTAGATGCTTCTCATTATTGTTAATTTATCATTTGCTTTATCGTTTTCATTTCAATTTGTTTTTATTTTGTTTTTATGCCATTCGTTAGTTTAGACATCACAAAATCTAAAACCCATAAAATCATTAGATAAAACTAAATTGTGAGACGATTCACAATCCATAGGAAACACCATCTCCCTGAGGATCGACCCCTACTTCCCTAATTACATTAATTTGTTATTAGCCTAGTCTGGGTAATTTATGTTTGTATCGGGCTTGCGACAGGCACGATCAGTTCCCAACAATTTCAACTTAGACCCTTTACCTTCCCTTAATCGAGCATATCACGTTGTGTTGCAAGAGGAACGACTTCGCGTGTCTGATTCCCCTACTGTTGACGCGTCTGCCGTAGTCGCTTTTGCCACTCATCGCGCCCCTTCTGATTGGAGGGTTGTCCGGGACAAAGAACGCGCTGAAAGGCGTAAACTTTATTGTTCTCATTGTGATTCTCGTGGCCATGAAATTACGTCGTGCTTTATAAAGACGCAACGCTTTCCATATTGGTGGAGGGACAAGCCACAGACCCTTGCGAAACTCCGCCGTAGTCGCGCTGGCTCCAGTACCCTTGTTCCTGTTCGTGGCGGTCCTTCTGTGGTGCACGCTAATGCGGTTGTGTCTGGTTTAGAATTGGCAGTTTCCACTCACTCTATTAATGCTTCTGATCGCTTGAGCGGTATGTATAACTGGATACTTGATACCGGAGCTTCTCATCATGTCACTGGTCATTTGTCTTGCTTGAATGAGCAACACGTGATTCCTGCCCGTCCCGTTGGTCTACCAAATGGTCAACAGGTCGAGGCAACGATCATGGGCACTGTCGCTATTAATGAACATATTACTCTTCGTCATGTTCTATTTGTTCCTAGTCTTAATTGCAATTTAATTTCCGTGTCTCAACTTACTCTCGATAATGATTATAATTTTCAATTTACTAAGAATTCTTGTGTCATTCAGGACCCTTCTTTGAAGACGACGATTGGCATCGACGAGCTATGGGATGGACTTTATTGGCTTTGTGTGGGTGTTACAAGACCGGTTGTTCATCAAGTGAGTGATTCGGGCTCGGTTGATTTGTGGCATCGTCGTCTTGGGCATCCGGCTGATAAAGTGGTCAAATTTATCCCTTTTGCTCGTTCTTTTAATTTTAATAAAACCTCGGTGTGTGATGTGTGCCACCTTTCTAAACAACATCGAAGCAATTTTGTTTTACGTGATACTCGTGCTGACGCCATTTTTGATTTAATCCATTGTGATTTATGGGGACCATACCGTATTGCTTCCTCTTCGGGTGCGAAATATTTTTTGACTATTGTCGATGATTATTCGCGCTCTGTTTGGGTCTATTTGTTGCTTGATAAAACAGAGGTAACCGATATGTTCATGCATTTCTTGGCTATGGTGGATACACAATTTTCCAAACAAGTTAAAATTGTGCGGAGTGATAATGGGACGGAGTTTCATTGTATGGCGGGTTATTTTTTTCAGCATGGGATTCACTTTCAGACGTCTTGCGTTGGTACGCCACAACAAAACAGTCGTGTCGAACGTAAGCACCGTCACATTTTGAATGTCGCTCGTGCTCTCCTTTTTCAGGCTAATTTGCCAAAAACATTTTGGGGTGAGTGTATACTTACAGCTGCGTATTTAATTAATCGTACACCGTCTGCCCTACTCGATAATAAGTCACCCTATGAATGTTTATTTGGTCACTCACCCACGTATACAAATTTACGAGTTTTTGGGTGTCTTTGTTTCGTTCACAATCAACAAACGAAGGGTGATAAATTTGAAAAAAGGGGTCGGAAATGTATTTTTGTCGGGTATCCTTATAATAAGAAGGGATTGAAAGTCTATGATCCTGAGACGAAGTCATTTTTCGTTTCACGAGACGTCCAGTTTCATGAATCCTCGTTCCCTTTTGCACCCGCTACTCTTCCCCCTCTTCCCCCTGCTGTTCCCGTGTTCCATGGGGATGAACCTTTCAATGCTCTGATTCAGGGCCGGCCTACAGCAAGGGCTGACCAGGTTGTGGCCAGGGTGGACAACGGTTCTGCCGCCAGGCCCAGGCATGTCGAGGGGGGGTCTGATGAAGTGAATGAGGGGGCTGTTGTTGGGGGGTCTGATGATGTAAATGAGGGGACTTCTTTGAATGACGAAAATGCTGCTACCTCCCTTGGCCGTGGGCTACAAATTAAATTTCCTAATTCTCGTCTACAAGGCTACATTCTTGACACCACACAAAGTCCATCCTCGCCTTCAAGCTCACCGAGTCCGCCTTCGTCGCCTTCAGGTACACCTTATACTTTGGCAAATTACGTTAATTGTAATCATTTTTCGAAAAGACATCGGAATTTTCTTGCCTCTATTACTACAGGTGTCGAGCCTCCTACCTTTAAAGTGGCTATTCGTGATGATGAGTGGTGTCGGGCAATGCAAACTGAAATTGATGCACTTGAACGTAATGGTACATGGGTTTTGACAGATCTTCCGTCTGACAAGAAGGCTCTTGGATGTCGTTGGGTTTATAAAATTAAGTATAAATCTGATGGCACTATTGAACGTCTTAAAGCTCGCCTTGTCGTCTTTGGAAATCATCAGGTGGAAGGTTTGGATTATGGAGAAACATTTGCTCCAGTCGTGAAAATGGTTACCATACGGGCTTTCTTAGCTGTAGCTGCAATAAAAAAATGGGAATTGCATCAGATGGACGTTCATAATGCTTTCTTGCATGGGAATTTAGACGAAGAAGTGTATATGAAACTTCCTCCAGGCTTTAGTAAAGGCAAGGAAGAAAAGGTCTGCCGATTAAAGAAATCTGTTTATGGCCTTCGACAGGCTCCTCGTTGCTCGTTTGCTAAGCTTGCCGCTGCCCTTCGTGACTACGGTTTTCACCAATCCTACTCCGACTACTCTCTGTTTTCTTATTCGCATAATGAGGTACGTCTATACGTTTTGATTTATGTTGATGACCTCGTCATTGCGGGTAATGACTCCACTGCGGTGGCCACTTTTAAAAGTTACTTGGGAAGGTGTTTTCATATGAAAGATTTGGGACCACTAAAATATTTTCTTGGGCTCGAAGTAGCTCGTACAACCGAAGGAATTTATCTTAGTCAGCGTAAGTATGCCCTTGATATCATTTCTGAAACGGGTTTACTCGGGGTAAAACCAGCTGCTACTCCAATTGAGCAACACCATCAGCTTGGGTTAGCTTCAGGCCCTCTTGTGGCCGACGCTGAATCCTATCGTCGTCTTCTCGGACGTCTTGTCTACCTTGCTGTAACACGACCAGATTTGTCCTATGCGGTCCATGTTCTTTCTCAATTTTTACAACAGCCTCGTCAGGAGCATATGGAGGCTGCTTTACGCGTTGTTCGTTACCTAAAAGGTAGTCCCGGCCAAGGGATTCTTCTGCGCTCTGATAGTGATTTTACTGTTTCTAGGTGGTGCGATTCTGACTGGGCAGGATGTCCTTTAACCCGTCGTTCGGTCACAGGATGGTTTGTGTTTCTTGGAGGTTCCCCAATTTCTTGGAAAACCAAGAAGCAACATACTGTCTCCCGCTCTTCCGCTGAAGCCGAGTACAGATCCATGGCCGCCGTCGTTTGTGAGTTAAAATGGTTACAAGGGCTCCTGGTGAGTTTGGATGTTCCTCCTCCTCTACCCATGACACTTTTTTGTGATAGTCAGTCAGCCTTGCATTTGGCACAAAATCCGGTCTTTCACGAGCGCACAAAGCATATTGAGATCGACTGCCATTTTGTGCGTGATGCCATCCTGGACGGTTTAATTAAACCAACACATGTTCCCACACGCGAGCAGCTTGCTGACATCTTTACTAAGGCCTTGGGTGCGACACAATTTGTCTACATTCTTCGCAAACTTGGCATTTTAGATCTCCATGCTCCAGTTTGAGGGAAGTGTTATGGTTCAATGTATTTTAGATGGTTCATGAACCACATGAATGCTAGCTTTTATGAGACTCTTTAGGTGCCACCAAAAGTGTACTATATAATCTCTTTGTTATGCCTAATAAGAATCAGATCAAACCTTATCCCATTATTTGCCTAACACAATTAAAACCACTATCTTAATTTTATGCGGGGGACAAACAATATAATGTCAGCAAAGTACTCCGTACATCGGTGTTCACATTTTATGATACTAGGGTAGTAGGGTGGTCAAACATTCGGGTCGAATCGAGCCGGCCAGGCTGATCCGGGGGAGCTTGACTAGGTTGACCCGGAACTGACTTGGTCCAGGTCAAAGGATGGTCTGAGCGGGTCGAGTTAGATTTCATGGACCCGGGCCCATCCGTAAATTATGATGAGCCGGGCTGGGATTCACGGGTCACATAGGCCGGGTTAAAATTGACTCAAGGGGCAGTGCGGGTCCGGGCAGACCGCGCCGGCCCTAAAGTTTGACCACCCCTACTAAATACTACAACATCTAACCCGTTCTATTGCGTTTGAAATAAGACATCACAATATATAAATACTCTGATATATACAAGCTCCACAATATAAGCTTAAGTTACAACATAATACAGTGTAGGATGCTAAGGTGCAAAATAATTGTTTTATTATTTCACATGGCTTTTTCAAGCATTATAATATTGCCTGATGAATCAACCTTTACAGAATCATACCTTAAGAAAAAATAGGCCACAAACAAACAAGCAGTGTGAGCAACATAGTCTTTAGCTGCACATTGCTTATTTGATATATGAGGATTACTACTTTGTGGCCCATTTGACCAATACAAATAATCCAACATTTTTAGACCCTTTTCTCCCACGAATCGATCCGGAACAAAACTTTCCGGATCTTCAAACACATTCGGGTCTCTCATCACAAGTTTTTGAAACCCACAGAGCAACTCTCCCTTTTTCACCTCAAAACTCGACTCGTATGACCCTAACACAAAATCTTTCCTAGCCCGCCCGTACTGGAGTGGTACGGGTGGGTTCAATCGTAGTGCTTCATACACAAATGATTGAACATATGGCATCTCTTTCACCGCACTAAAACTTAATAATGTACTAGACGTACATTTTTGCCTCACTTCTTTTCTTAATATCTCTTGTACCCCACCATCGTCTTGAGCCAGAATCTTAAATAATGTGGGAAAAAAGACTGAAAACCCCCCAAATGCATTAAATCCTAAAATAAAAATCAAATTATGTATCGCTTCTTGTTCACTAAGTCCAAATTCGGTTTGACCCAAACGTACCATTTCCTTTCCTTCTTTAGCGACAAAACTCGCAAGTTTGTTATAATCCCCTTTAACTAAGAAAAATGGGTACGAAAAAGAATGAAGGAAAATCTCGTCTAAGGGTTGTAATAAACCTATATTAACCGTAGGCAAGAGTTGAACGGCAAGCCATTTATCAAGCATAATATGACCCGTTTCGCTCATTTCAGGAGAATAATTAGCCGGGTCGGCTCCGACTATGCTTTTGGATAGGAAATTGAAGAGGCACTTTTGTAAGGGCATTAACAAGCTAGCAGTACCATCCTTAGAGAGTGACCCATCAATAGTAGTCCACATTGTGTCTAAACTTGATGTTAGGGAGGACACCCATATGCCTGAACTTTTCTTAAGTATGTCCATTGCAAAGCCTTTGATCTGAAAAAAAAAACAATTTATCAATTAAATATAATGAAAGAATAATGTCAGATTTAATTACTAAGAATAATGTCATAATAAGGGAGTACATGTTAATTTTCCATTTTCATGGGGAAATTGTAAGAACAAGAATTGCTTTAGTAATAAGAGTTCTCTTACTACAACTATGTGGTTGAGATTCGTTTCTTATCCGCGATATATAATCTGCTAATTTGAAAAAACAAAAAAGGCCAAATTGTCCCTTTATATGCTCCCATTGGTCATTCGCCCTACATGGGTCTTATCTAAACGGAACTGCACTATTTTTTTTATAGTAAAACTATCAATTAAAATTAAAATTATAAATAAACTGTAGTGTTTAGGTAAAATGTAAAGTGATATTACATCAATTTACTGAAAAATCCCTTACATAATAATTGAATGGATTTTTCTAAAATAGGCACTTATCTTACAATAATATAAAAAGGCTTGTTCAGCCTCCATTGAGGTGACACGTGTCACGTCTCAACTTCTTGCCACATATCACTTTTATAATTAATTAAAAATAATAAGAAACCTACATAATTGTTGCCCTTTTATTTTCTCTTGCCTTTTTGTATACCTTACAAAAAAACAAAATTTCAAATTAATATATATATATATATATATATAACAGGCTTTTTTTGAGCAATTCTATTGGTTCACATCATCTTTTTCAGTTTTTGGAAAAGTATATTATAAGATCTTACAAGATTAAGAAAAAATATTATGCAATATTTTTAATATTACAGCTATTATTTACGTAAGAAAATGTTTGATTATCAATCTAGCAAAAAATTATAATGCAAAACATTTCAAAACTTACATATTTGGATTCGTGGCGAAAAATGCTTTCATTGGAGTATAAATTTTGTATTATTTGCTACCAATTTTTTTTATAATATAATACAATTAGAGTATACGCATGCGAAAATTAAATAAATGACTTTTAAAATAATTTTTATTATTCTAATATTAATATAATAGTTTAGTAAAGGTTAAGAAATAACTATTTAGTATGTTATTTGTCCGATATTGAAAAATATTAGAGATGTGGTGAATATAGCACATATAAATAATAGAATTGTCCCACATTGAAAAAATATCATAAGCTATGATGATTATATGGTTATAAATAGCAGTCATCTTTGGAACTTAGATAGGTATCAACCCAAAATCTTTTGAGTCTCTTAAGTATTGTCTTAGAGACCTCTTAAAAATTTATATCATTATCTCCAAAATAGTAAAATTTACATCATCATAAAACAATTTAGAAAAATATCATAAATATTATCTAAAAGACCGGGTAAAAGCTTTTATATAAAAATTATAAACATCATTTAAATATAATATATGAAATGTATATTGAAATAATTAAAACATTTCGACACTTACATATTTGGATTTTTAGCGAAAAATGCTTTCATTGGAGTATAAATTTTATATTTTTTTAAGTCTCTTAAGTATTCTCTTAGATAGCTCTTATGAGTTTGTATTAAAATTTAATTTAAGAAACTATCGATGATGTACTACTTATATTGGTATAGTATGTTATTTGACCCATAATGGAAAATAATGTAAGCGTGGTGAATATACTATATATAAAAAGAAAAATAGTCCGACATCGAAGAATTAGCATAAGTTAGGGTGACCCTATAATTATAAATAGAAGTCATTTTTGAAACTTATGAGCATGTAAAAGGCTTGATTAATTTCGAGCAAACAGCTACTACTCATGCAGCTATAAATGGTTTCATTTGACATCTTCCGACGATAAGATTATCCATTCCCACATATATTGTAGCCACTACTGACTACTCCATACTCCATAAACATTTTTTCTTGGTGGGCATTTTTTTCTGACATTTCAGTGTATATTGATGGATCACACTACACCAATAAAACAATTACAATTCTCTTTTAATCCCCAAATTGCTACACCATTAAGATCATTATTCATAAGTTCATAACAATTGAACAAAGTACAACCCAGTTGAATTATGCTAATAATACAACCAAAATCATGCATAAAAAATGTACCAATATTAATATGATTGACCAGTTTGAATGAAACATCAATATGATTTCTAACAAAATGTACCAATATTAATATGATTGACCAGTTTGAATGAAACATCAATATGATTAACAAAATGTACCAAAATTATGAAACCAGGTAAGATCATTCTAAACAAATAACTCATATAAGTTTATCATGCGACAATAAGTCGGTGCAGCAAAGTAATATTACGATTTCATCAAACCAATAATAACATGGGTTTTGCTGCTACCATTAGAGTATATATTCTAATATTATTTGCACATACTTGGTGTAATTCTTAGTATGTTATTTGTCTCACACTGAAAAAATAATTTAGGTATGGTGAATATAATACCTATAAATAGTAGAATGGTCTCATATCGAAAAATTACACAAAGTAAGGTGATTTTATGATTAAAAATATGAGTCTTTTGCGTATTGTCTATCAGAGTCCTTAAGAATATAATCGTACGTATATCAAAATCTTCATCAAAAATTAATTTAGGAAAATATTATAAATAATATCAATAAAACATTAACTATTTTATAAAAAATATGGTGTGTCACTTAGTAAGTTAGTATGATATTAAATAATACAATTGTCCCACATCATGTATTATTATCTCCACATTAGTTAAACTTACATCATTAAAATTAATAAAGTGAAAAATCTTTTAATTATTTAAATATACATTCCCTATATTATATTCAAGTGGTGTTTATAAGTTTTCTATAAAAAAATTTACATTTCATTTCACATAAAAAATATTATAAAAATGAGTCATCCTTTGAACTTAGATATCAACTAAAAATCTTTTGAATATCTAAAGTATTGTCTTACAGGGCTTTTAAAAGTTTGTATTATTATCTTCATCTTAATGGTGTATTACTTAATATGTTATTTGTCCCACATTGAAAAATAATGTAGGTGTGGTGAATAAATTACATATAAATAAAAGAATTGTCCCACATTGGAAAAATATCATAAACTGGGCTGATCATGTGATTATAAATAGAAATCGTTCTTGAAACTTAGATATCAACCTAAGATCATTTAAGTCTCTCAAATATTGTTTTAGAGAGCTCTTAAAATTTTGTATTAATTATGAAAAAAATATAAATAGATCCGTGGTAAAAAAAAGGATATCATACTTGGTGTAATTCTTAGCATGTTATTTATCTCACATTGAAAAATAATATAGGTGTAATGAATATACTATCTATAAATAGTAGAATTGTCTCATATCAGACAATTACCATAACGTAGTGATCTCATGATTACACATATGAGTCATATTAGGAACTTATGTATCAAACCAAAATCTTTTGAGTCTCTTAAGTATTGTCTTAGAGAGCTTAATTCTTAGGTTATTTGGATTTTGTTGTGAATGTATCAATAAAAACATATGTAAGCCTATTAAATGATGTGAATGAGAGGGTTATGTTAATATTTTTCGGGACATAATATAGATCAAACATAACATAAGTCTTGACAAAGTTGGTAAAATATGTTTAAAATAGAATTTGAATCAATATATCAATATTATTTTCTTAAAAATTATATTTATTATAGTCTTAATTCTTAAAATTTTTATCTTTATAAGTTAATTGTTATAGAAAATTTATGAAAATGACATTAATGTAGACCCGTGCATCGCACGGGCATGAAATCTAGTTAAATATATTAATTGATGTCCATTATTACATCTTATTTACCAACTCTTTGTAATCTATACATATATATTATTATATATATACAATAACATAAAAAGGCTACATTGAGTAGCTAATAGGATGACACATTATAAGGTACAATTCCAAGTTAAATTAAAAAAAATTAAAAAAATTAAAAATACAAAGGCAGAGTAGCATACTAATAAAGTTGTAAACTTTCATCTCCCAAAACATTTCTCGACTTCATAATCACAAATTCTCCCTCTTTAAATCAAATGTAAAAAAAAACTAAAAACGGAATATAAAAAGGCAAAGTATTAATCAATATACTAATTAAATTGTAAGCCTCCATCTTCCAAACATTATTATACTTCATAATTACAAATTCTCCATCTTTCATACCAAACTTTAGTATTTTCAATTTCTAACTTTTTGTGATGTCACCTCACACCATATAAATTTACTAAATTAACTCTTTCATATATGCATAAAATATACCAAAATCTCTTACTAAATGTCATTGTCATTATCATTATTTTAAAATTAATTGAGCACATTAATTGACATTTCAATTGAAGTTTTAATTTGTAACTAAAATTGACATTTTAGTTGAAGTTTTAATTTGTAATAGAATAAGTTAATGAATCAATTAAGATTCTTCATACTAATATTTTTAAAATTTATTTTCACATTGTGAAATGTTGAAAGGAAACGTTATATTTTTAAAAAAAATTTTAAACTTAAATTTCCATAAATCGTAGCACTAAAAATGCATACTTCATTTGTTTATTAAAAGTTATACAAACTTAAAACAAAAAAAAGAATTGTGTAACCTAATAATATTTTATAAAGTAAAAGTATAAGATTTTATATTCATTCATTATTTAAGTTTAATAATTATTTTCACATTAATCATATGATTTTTGTGAAGACAACTTTAATATACAATATTATTTTTTTGGTACATAAATATACAATATCATTAAAAGAAAAAAATATTTCCACGTATAAGATATAACAAATCTATACGTACAATACAATAAAAAGGGTAACCTTGAGTAGTAGTGACTTGTCAATTCAAATGACAACATTCATAAGTCTTCTAAGTTATACATAAAGAATATAATAAATAATAATAATTAAAAAAAAAATCATAATCAATATATATATATAAAAGAGGCTTTTTTCGAGCAATTCTATTGGTCAACATCATCTTTTTCAATTTTTGGAAAGTGATCTTCCAAGATTACGAAAAAGATACTATATAATATTTCTAATATCACAACTATTATTTACGTAAAAAAAGTTGATTATCAATATGACAAAAAAAATATAATGCAAAACATTTCGAAACTTACATATTTGGATTCTTAACGAAAAATGCTTTCATTAGAGTATAAATTTTGTATTTTTTACTACCATATCATTTATAAGATCATAGAACTATAACCTAAGTATATGAAAATTAAATAAATGACTTTAAAACTTTAAAAATATTTTTTTATTATTCTAATATTAGTATAATGGTTTAGTAGTAGACAAGAAATAATTAATTTATAGAAAAATATGATGTAGTACTTAGTATGTTATTTGTCCCACATTGAAAAATAACGTAGGTGTGGTGAATATACTACATATAAAAAGTAGAATTGTCCCACATCGAAAATTTACCTTAAGATATGGTGATCCTATGATTATAAATAAGAGTCATAATTGGAACATATGTATCAACCTAAATTTTTTTTAGTCTCTTAAGTATTGCCTTAGAAATCTCTTACAAATTTGTATTATTATCTTTACAATAGTGAAATTTACATCATAAAAAAATAATTTAGGAAAGTTTCATAAATAATACTTTGGATATAAAAAATTAAGTGGATAATCTTTTAATTATTATATAAAATAAAAATAATATAAATATATATTTTAAAGAAAAAGATGTTGTACTACTTAATGTATTATTTTTCTCACATTGAAAAATAATGTAGATGTGGTAAACATATTACGTATAAATTGTAGAATTATCCACATCGGAAAAATAACATAAAGTGGCTAATCCTATGATTATAAATAGGTGTCGTCCTTAAACATTATGTATTAACCCAAATTTTTTTTGAATCTCTTAAAAATTGTCTTAGAGATCTCTTAAAAGTTTGTAGATGTGATGAATATACTATATATAAATAGTAAAATTATCCCACATCGTAAAATTAACATAAGGTGGGTGATCCTATAATTGTATATAGGAATCATCCTTTGACCTTATATATCAAAGTAAAATCTCCTATAATTATATATAGGAATCATCCAGTAAGTGGATTGTACCTCTGATGTACAATCACATATAATGTAGCTTTTGAGCATTACAATAAAGTTTTTGAGTATAGTATTAAAAATTATTAGTTATACTATAAAGTTTTTGAGTTTATTATTTTTTGAACATTAACCTCAAAAAAATTACAATAAAACTCAAAAAACATCATATATAAGATGTAAAATGTAATTTATAAACTTTAAAAAGCTCGAAAAAAATGCACAAAAATTCAAAATCAAACTACTCTGAGGTAGTACCTCAGATGTATAATCCTTTTTCTCTGAATCATTAGTAAAATCTTTTAAGTCTCTTAAGTATTGTCTTAGAGAAGTATTGTCTTAGAGATCTCTTAAAAGTTTGTGTATTATTACCTTTACAATTGTTGAATTTACATCATCAAAAATTAATTTAGAAAAGTATTATTAATAAAATTTAAGTATCGTAACAAAAATTATGAAGATAATATAGTTACATTCGTGTTAAAAAAAAACCTCAAAAGTATAGACACTCATACTATGTATTTGCACATACTTATTGTAATTTTTAGTATATTATTTGTCCCACATTGAAAAA
Source organism: Heliosperma pusillum (assembly GCA_022085475.1). NCBI lineage: Eukaryota > Viridiplantae > Streptophyta > Magnoliopsida > Caryophyllales > Caryophyllaceae > Heliosperma > Heliosperma pusillum. The sequence goes on from JAIUZE010002125.1 coordinate 13,438, forward strand.
TAATGTAGGTATGGTGAATATATTACTTACAAATAGTAGAATTATCCCACATCAGAAAATTATCATAAGGTGGGTAATAATATGATTACAAATAGGAATCATATTTGGAAATAAAGTTTCAACCCAAAATCTTTTGAGCCTCTTACATATTGTCTTAAAGAGCTCTTAAAAGTTTGTATTATAATCTAAACTATAGTTAAATTTACATTATTAAAAATTAATTTAGAAAAGTATCATAAATAATAATTTTGATGATAAATTATTTAACGTGTTATTTGTGAAACAATGTAGGTATGATGACTGGTGAATATATACTATGTATAAATAGTAAAAATTGTACCACATTGAAAATTTATCATAAAGTGGAGTGATCATAAATATGATCATCTTTTTTATATTGTTAATAAATGATTTTTAAAATATAATAAGTGACCTTTAAATTTTTTTTTTTATTATTCTAATATTAATATAATAGTTTAGTAACAGTTAAGAAATAAATATTATATAGAAAAAGATGGTGTACTACTTAGTTTTTTATTAGTCTCACATTGAAGAATTATGTATGTATGGTGAGTATATTACATATAAATAGTAAATTATCCCACATCAATAAATCACTATAACATATGGTGATTCTATGATTATAAATAGTAGTCATCCTTGAACTTAGGTATAAACCCACAATTTTTCAAGTCTCTTAAGTATTGTGTTTAAGAGTTCTAAAATATGTATTATAATCGTCACAATAGTGAAATTTACATCATTAAAAAATAATTTAGAAAAGTATCATAAATAATAATTTTGATGATAAACTACTTAATGTGTTATTAGTCCCACATTGAAAATAATGTATTTGTGGTAAATATAAATACTAAGTGTAAATTGTAAAATTATCCTATATCGTAAAATATCATGAGGTGGAGTGATCAAAAATATGATTATAAATTGGAGTCATTTTAGTCTCTTAAGTATTGTCTTAATGAACTCTTGAAAGTTTGTATTTTATCTCCACAATAATGAAATTTACACCATCAAACTTAATTTAGGAAATTTAGGAAAATATTATATAAGTAATAATTTTGATGGTGTACTACTTAATAAGTTATTTGTCCCACATTGAAATATAATACAAGTATGGTAAATATGCTACGTATAAATAGTATAATTGGCTCACATCGTAAAATTATCATAAGGTGGAATGATACTATAATTATAAATATGAGTCATCATTGGAACTTAGATATCAACCCAAATCTTTTGAGTCTCTTAAATATTGTCTTAGAGAACTCTTAAAAGTTTGTATCTACATTAGTGAAACCTACATTATCAAAAATGAATTTAGGAAGGTATCATAAAAAAATAAACTGAAAAATCTTTTATTTATCTCAATATACATTTCCTATATTATATTCAAGTGATGTTTATAATTTTTATATAAAACCTTTTACATTTCATTTCACAAAAAAAATATTGTGAAAATGAGTCATCTTTCAAAGTTAGATATTCATCCAAAATCTTTTGAATCTCTAAGTATTATCTTACATAATTCTTAAAAGTTTGTATTATTATCCCCGCCTTAATGAAATTTACATCATCAAAATCAATTTAGGAAAGTATCATAAATAATAATTTTAATGGTGTACAACTAAATATTTTATTTGTCCCACATTGAAAAATAATGTAAGTGTGGTGAATATGCTATGTATAAATAGAGAAATTGTCCCACATCGGAGAAATATCATAAGCTGCAGTGATCATGTGATTATACATAAGAGTCGTCTTTGGACTTAGATATCAACCCAAAATCGTTTAAGTCTCTGAAATATTGTTTTAGAAAGCTCTTAAAATTTTGTATTAATTATGAAAATAATCTAATTATAAGATTCGTGGTAAAAAAAAATGTTATCATTATAGTATAAAATCTCATTTATTTGCACATACTTGGTGTAATTCTTAGTATGTTATATATCTCACCTTGAAAAATAATGTAAGTGTAGTGAAGATACTAATACTTATAAATAGTAGAATTGCCCCATATCGGACAATTACCATAAGGTAGGGTAATCAACCCAAAATCTTTTGATTCTCTTAAGCATTGTCTTATAGAGCTTAATTCTTAGGTACATTGGATCATTTTTCGAGTCATATAGATCAAATATAACTTTATTCCTGGCAAGGTTGGTAAAATATGTTTAAAATAGAAGTTGAATCAATATATGAATATTATTTTCTTAAAAATTACGGAGTATATTTTATTATATTCTTAAAATTAAAAAAGTTTTTTTTTACAAGTTAATTGTTATAGGAAAATTATGAAAATGACATTAACGTAGACCCGTGCATCGCACGGGCATGACATCTAGTAATAGTAATAATATTGCCACATTCAAGATGTTTTATTATGGCTTTACTCCACTTTTGTTTTTCATCTTCTTCCATCCAATGTAAGTTTGTAACCTACTTCAACTCTTATCTATCCCTTGAAATACCAATGACTTTAAAAACCGTTATATAATTAATTACAGAGTATGTATTAAACTAATGATGCACTTAATTTTCGGCTTTTGTCTCTTTAGTAATATTTTCCTTTATATTTACATCATCTTTGCAAGTGATATTGCATATGTTAAGTACTTATGTGTAGATAACTTGCTAATAGTTTATTTTTTAATGGGTTTTCACATTTTTGTTAGTCAAATAAGTTTAAAATATTTATTTTGTTGTGTTTTACAGGTTTCAATGTCATGAACTTCCATTGTTGTTATGTTGTAAGTTACTACTTTAGCCTATCCTTTTTTCCATTTTTATTATCCTTTTAAGTGAATGAAATCATGGTGTTATCTATGCAAAACCGTTATTTCATTGACGTTATATATTAGTTTTCCAGGTAATTCACATTCTTATATTAACATTGGATAATGAACAATATAATGTATAAAACGTTGGCGACGTGTAAGGTACAAGTATATTATATGTTTCTCCATGGAAAATGATATGCTCATTTATCGATTTGTATAGTATTTACTTTTCAGATCGTGTAAGTTGATTGTTTGAGAAATCTAAAAATGTACTACGTAATACTTCCTCCATTCTCATATGATGTACCCATTTTGTGAATATATGTGAGGTATATTTTAATAAAATGGCTATATCATAGAAGAATGGAGGAAGTAACTACTAAAGTACTAAGTATTCGCCTTTTTTCAAGTGGCACGGAGAGGAACACGATTTAAGTCCCACTCATTTTTCCTCTAATTAAATTATGTATATATGTATTTAGTCGAAATATTAATTTTTGACTTCAATAATGTAATTTGTTGAAGTTCTATTTTGATTTGCCCTTATTTTTCCCATGTCTTGATTAAAAATGTATTCTAATAGATGAATGCCAAGACTGATTTCGTAGACATTATCTATTATAAAATTGTGTTCATCATTAATTTATGATGATTGGTTTATTGTCACTTAGCATAAGTTATTGTCGTACTTTTGTTCAAACAAATCTCAAAATTTACAATATTAAGGTCGAGATAAATTCGTCGATAGCTATTGTTGGCATACAGATCAAGATGCAATATTATACACTCATATTTTGTAGAGTGCATCCTTCAAAGCATGACATAGCAAGAGACTAACTAAAGGATGTATTTTTTGTAGAACAATTTGAAATTAAACAGTGTTATCCCAACAATCTAACTAATGCGAGTGAGATTTAAGTTACTCTAATATTTGAGTTTGATACAATATCTCGGAATATCAACATCATTTGAAAAAATTAATTTTCAGATAGTAAGTTCTAATATTGTTTTTATTTTTAAGCATGGGAAGGAAAGAGGTGCAAGATCTCTTGATTTTAATTTATGAGCAAATTTTTTTTACTGATAGTCATAAGTATTTCCAAAAATCATGTTTGAGGCTCAACAGTGTCATGTCAAAGTTTATTTTTAAAAAAAATACTTCACGCATCCAAGTATAAATGAGTTATAACTTATAAGATAGAGTACTCGATTATATTTTCATATAATTTTAAAAAAAACACCCTAAATGAGAAAAAAGTAATAAAAAATAATTAATTATAACATTCCGTGAATTTCACGGGTAATAGAACTAGTTAGTTATTAATAATCGATTAGGCATATCTTGACTCTTATCCTATCATTACTACCTTAATTACAACTTTTACTCTTTCCTTATTGTCATGCAAAGTAAATCTTCTCTCCCACCTTATTTCACATTACTTCTCTTAATAACACATAATTACGTTGATGTATATTATTATTACCACCTTTATTATTTGAACTGTGATGTATCAAGATATTAAGGTAGGGATGTATAAGATGACATATAAGACATAAAAGTGGGATAGATTATCTTAACTCATAACCAATAAGCTAATTACTCGTATATCATAAAATATTAGTACAACTAAAATCGATAAACTATTTTATCAAAGCCAAATAACTTAAAAGACATTTAACTATGTAAAGAATGTCATAACAATTGAATTTAATTCGAATTAGACTATATATACACTTCGTGGGTACGCGGAGTATGGCCTAAATCGGGAATAGGAAAATAAAATGTTCCAATTTTTTACTTTACAATATAAGTAAAAATGTTTCTATACTTCCAAAATATTTTTACCTTTTTCGCCCGCTAAATTTTGGATCCATGCACCATTGGTACCAGATAGAGCGTGAATGCATAAACCATAATTAAAAGGTAAACACCAAATTTATAAGAGTTTGCATAAGTTATAAGAGTTCTCTTACCCCAACCGTAAAATTGAGATATGATCCGCGACATAGTGCGATCATTATTTGAAAAAAAAAAAGTTTAGAAATTACCTTAGCATGATGTTCCTCAGTAGGATCAAGGTAAGCACAAACCCTCATATTTCCCGTAAACTTAACACTAGGCATGAAATCACCAACAAGAATATCCTTCTTCTCAATAATCTCCATATCAAACATATGAGAAAAGGATAGACAATCGAGTACCGCGATCACATTCGGATTCACACCGACGAAAAACGGAAAACAAGGAGGAACATTTGTCCTAAAAACACTACTATTATGTTTTTCCATCCTTGTCCTAAAAAACTTATCTTGTCCTTGGAACCAAGTATAGTCTAACCGGTCTGATAACGGTCCTATAACCGGCAAACCGTAATTTCCCGGGAGTTTCTTTAGCGGTCGATTACCGGTAACCGGTGGTGTAGGGTTTAAGGTGGTGGAGGAGGTTGGTGTTGGCATTTTTGCTGTGATGCTTAGCATTTGGACCATTATCGTCATGCTTGTATTTATTTGTATTTGAGTAGTTTTACTTACTTATTTATTGTGTACGTAAAGACGTAAAGTGCATGTGTTATGTAGAAGAATTGTAGTACCACGTTGTTTTGTCATAACATGTTAAGGAGATAAGTTGATTGAAGATGTTAATGGACGAGCTTCATGCCTTATGGTCCTACTAAGCTGAGCTTCGTGCCTTATGGTCCTACTAAGCTGAGCTTGTTGCAATAATGCATATACAAACATCGTGTTTTGTGTGACATAATTAACAGAGGACGATCTAGATAATTAGTTATAGCTTGTGACGGGTCAAATACTATTTATGTGTGGTAGATAAGACAAAAGCGAAGTGTCTTAGGAGTAGCATTCTGTTTTGTCTTATCTACCCACATGGGTGATATTTGACCCGTCGCAAGCTTGTTACGGATATACCCGTCACAAGGGAGACTTGTTGTTAAAACTTAGGGAGTATAACGTATAAGTACTCCCTCCGTCCCGGTTAATTGTTCCCGTATTTTATTTTCGGGTGTCTCCGTCAATTGCTGTTCTTTTTATATTATGAAGGTTTTCTATAAGTAATTTGACCCTCAATGGGAATATGGTCCACTTGTTATCCATTAAGTATAACCGCAAATGATTCCCTATTCTTTCCTTGGTCTTTGTGCCAAAACGAAATGATAACAATTGACTGGGACGGAGGGAGTATGATTCACTGCATTAGTTTATAAAAGAGGATGGAGTAGTTGTAAACCTTATAAGTTGATTCAATAGCTTAGTGACCCGTGCAATTATGGATTAATTTTAATTTTTCTTATTACTGTATGTTTTTGCATTGCTTTATTCTTTGTATGAAAAATCTTGGGATCAATTTAAAGTGACAATTGTTGAATTTTTTATACATTAAAATATATAAATAATAATAATAATAACGTATAAATAAAGCAGGCAAGTTTGAGCCGATCCGAACTCAAGCAAAGTAGGCTCGATAGAGCTCGAGAATATTGCAAACTGAAATCGACTCGATCTGATCTATAACCCAACATGACCCGTTGAGCAGTGACTAGAACTTGATTTGATCCTCCCGATATTGACCGGAATAAGTTGTTGACTCACAATTATTAAGTTTAGTATTGATCAAATTGAAAGTGATTTAATGTTTAGATTGATACATTAAACTTAATAATGAAGTTTCTAAACCAAATAATAGACTGAAACTAAACTTGATGGTCAAAAATTGAAGTAATGTGATAAAGACAGACATAAAGTAACTGAATATTGACCAACCCAAACCCGACCCGACACATCATTTGACCCAAAATGATCCAACCCGATACCGACGCATCTTGAACCCAACTCAGCCCAAAAGGGTAGGCTGACCCAATATGATCTGACCCAACTTCACCATACCCGATTAACACGTTTGCCAAACACAAAATAATTACCTTTAGTGTCTCTCCACATTCTATAAAATGGATGCATTTATTCATTTTCAAATCCGACCCAAACCTAACTCGTTTAACCACAACGTACAAGTAATCAAAGGGGGCAGTAAGCCAGTAACCCATTTCCAAAACTCTTCCCATTCTGTTGCACGTAACTATGACTGAGACATCATTGATGGATCCATCGTTCGTATATTTTGTTGTGTATATGTATCAGCCATATTGTCAAAACGTGTCCACTTTACAATGGTACCAAAAACCATGTGTGTGTGTGAAAATGACAAAAGGTTGGTTAGGCCTTTACTATCCAAACCGAACCCGACTCAACCCAACCCCATGATTAAACGTAAATGTTTAGACGTTATAACGAGCAAACACAATGTTAATCTGACTAGAAGCCATTATAAGACCATTGTAACTGGTTGAACTCGAAGAAATATCAACAATACCATTAATTAGCCTTCTAACTAAAATTGGTTAGAGATGTCACCCTATACAAATTATAGGAGTGCAAAATACATGAAGAATTTACAGAAGTATCTTACAATGTCAACTCCCGAGGCTATCCCGGGAAGAATCCATCCTGATAATTAGAGGTTGTTGGAGATCATTGAGCTGATTATCGGAATTTGGTTGTTCAAAGTCGCACAAGTCATCTACATCATTGTTTTCGGCCAGTGCCTTCTCTAAAGCGGTCTTTGCAACTCTAGTTACACAAACCATCAGAACCACTGCCAAGAGACACGAAAGATTATTAAGCATTATATCGATTAAAACTCAGATGCAGGAGTTTATGATAATATTTAAGCTAAGTAACTAAACAATGTAGACAATAACACAGCAGAAAATATTAAATTAAGACAACTCGAGTAGACAAAAATCAAATTTTCAAGTCTAACACACAGCCTCGTCTTTTAAGACACTTTATTATCGGCTAAAATATTAAACGCTTTAAAAATTAATTGTATTTTACACTTCGATAATCAATACGCACCCGCGTCCTGACCAGGCTGATAATGGTACCACAAGCAAGGACATGTAGATTTTCCTTAGAATCATATACGGAGTACTAAGGCACCCTTCCCATCCCGATCAGCACCATTGGCCCATAAACTATTTCATATATGTAATCGTTTCACACATTAACTTGCAAGTTTTGAACTTTCGAAATGAACTCCTTTAAAAAAAAAATTGAGGCGTGAGTATAGTCATTCAGAGGATCATACCTGAGACCAAAATGCTTAATATTAGAAATACCTGCATTCAGGAAAGCACAAGTTAAAATACACAGCTCGGAACTTGTAAGAGGGTACGAGGTGACATTAAAAGTAGCAGAATTCCAAGTCATTTCAGTAGATAAACTTCATACTATCAATTGTAAAAAATAATCAAACCACCGAGAAACAAAAGGGCTTACCCAACGGGAAGTTGATAACTCTTGCCATCCATGAGTGACATCCGACAGATCTTTGAGCGTTGTTCCAACATATACTAATACAAGCGTTATAGGCTGTCACATAAGCAAAAAAGGGTGCGTCATTGACTGTCCAAAACTACCAGTACATATGGAAAGCAGAAGTTGGAAAAGGGGGTCGGACTTATACGCCTTTCATGTATAATTACAAAGTTTCACTCAACAAAACTGTAACTCTTGTATATTGTGAGAAAATATGGCGTCAAAGTTAATATTATTTGATCACCAAAGTCGAATGGAAACAAATTAAATGGGATGGGGGCTATAAATTTTGAATGGCCATGTGACTGGCTCAGTCCGTAGAGAATCACGTCAACAAACAGCCGGACAGCAGCATTATTTCTCAGTTTATCTGATTTAGCTACTGGCGTATTGCATTATAGACAGTCAACCAATTCCCATGCATACAAAAAATATGCCGGGCGACGTCCAATAGAGACCACACATTCCCGATCAATACTTTTCCTTGCATAACCTCTTTCTTTAATTGTAGAAGACACCCTTAAGTCCTTAACCAATTTCCAGTATAAATTTTACGCAAGTAAAGCTTAAAAAGTATGTAACTTCCAGCATAAATATATGCCACAGATACAAACTGAAATATAAATGGAACCTAAGAGTAGGCCAAAGAACACAGGTAGATATAGAGCTTAGGAATTACCAGCATTCCTAACCAGGTCGCAAGGACGTATTCCCAAAGTGGTACGGGAGTCACAGACAACAGGTAATTTAACATATTGAACGGGAGTAGAGGAACGAGCCGAAGCAACAAGACTATCTGTCAGAAGACAAAAACTGATTTAGCACTTCCGGGGAAGAAAAAAACTCTAAATGTTTGAACAAAGTTGATTACTTATAGGCTAGAGTGTGCCAATATTGGCAACTAGAAGAGTTAAAAGCGAACTAGCAATAAGCAGAGATGCGAACTATGAAACCCTTTTCCAGATCTTACCTTAAAAAAAGGAAAGATATAAAACTACACGGCTAAATAAGCACATTCTTACCTTAAATCCAGATCTTTCAATGGCAATCGCAACAGCCTTGAATTTCGGGTAATCCGTAATTTTGGAGAGGACATATGACCTTCCGATCTGTACAGAAGATACAGCAGCATACTGGGTCAATATGTCAGGGTATTAAACAGATGAGAAAACCCCCGAACATAATATCTTAGGGTAATTCAAATCAAATCTTTACTAAAGATCTTTAAAATATCCCGTTCATCTCAAAGTATAAGGGTATGACAGATTTCACACAAAACCAACTATTCTCCAGCAGCAAAATCTAACAAACATGCGACACAAAATATCGACTACTCCATTAGTTCCTCTCCCCTCACACACCTTCCAAGCAAAATGTGCCAGATACCAGTACTCGAGTCTTGAACACAATATCGTATGTTACTTTTTAATGTGTTAATTACATAGGATTTTGTTCCAAAAGCAAGTTAGTGAACAAGTACATCCGTTCATTAACTAAATGGATGAACACGCGAGAATATCTTAGTATTATGAACAAAAAAAACGAATGATACTTGTCAACATCGACTCAAAAGTCAAAATATAGTATTAATTATGGATGCAGCAATAGGGCAAGAAACTCACGGTTCTGCCTAAAAGAAAAGCCGCTGTTGCACCGAGTGTTGCCCCCAAAGAGTCAGCAAGAAAGCCCATCAGCAATCCATAAAGATAGCCACCACCAAGCTGCCGGTAAGTTAATCAATAAAGTAAAATAATAATGATAACACAAACAAAACAAAGCCTTTGTCTCAAAATGATTTTGAGTGACAAAGTAACATAATCCAGGGCACAGAGCAATCTGAATAAGTCTTTACTTACAGTAAGTACTGAAGCCGGAACTGCTAGAATAGTCAAAGGGATGTACGCAACAGCCCTGATGTTAATCAAGGGTAAATCATTAGCAAGATGAAGCATTGAGTACCAAACATCCATAATCATACCAAGATAAAAAGCTAAGAAAGGTTTTGTTTAGAAAGATAAATTAGCAAACAATATTTAACTGTTAAAAGTTAAGCATGTGCTTCTTGAAATGTAAGTATCGGGTTCCACACTCCCACCTTAGAGAAATTTTATACCAAGCATCTACATTTTTCTTAGAATATAAACTAATTGAGCATTGAAACCATATGAAAAAGTTCTTCAGAACGGGTAAAAATGCACTAAATATGATAAAACAAAAAGTTATATATGATGGAAGAAGTACTCCATACATTTGACTCGAGTAAAGAGTAGTTAGCATATAAGCTTTCATCAATGATGAGCATATAAAAGGCGTTCGATATAGAAGCATAGATAAAAAGAGAATAAATTGAAAGAGGCAAGGACAAGAGAACAAACTACAAAGTTTCAGACAACTTACAAAACAAGAGGTCCCCAAGCTCCAAGATCTTGTTCCACCCAGAGTAAGAAATACCTTAACATCTACAAACAAGTAGAGGATTATCAATTCTATGTTATATAGCTGCATTTAACATTCTGAACAATAGTTCAAAACTAGAAGTAGCAAAATAGGAAATATGGTCAAAGTCCAATGGGAGAAAACAGACAATGGGGTGGACATATTAACCAGTTAAGATTCGATTGGACTCGCTTAAAGATCCCTAGAGTAGACATTTATGAAATATGGTCTAAACTATAAACTGCCAAACCACGCCAACATTAATATATGAATGAATTCATATCTCATGCAACATTCAGGGGCTAACGTATATAATTAAATCAGTCATTATTCCTTCACAAGAGAAGTGTTTAGTAGACGGAAAAATATGATCTAAGTTGTTGAGTTGGTCCAGAACACAACGGTCACTAACTTCTCGGCATTCAGCTCCAGGGCCTTTGCCATGTTCAGTTTAGCATTTCTCTTGGTTGTGTTAGCTATCGTAGTTGGTTTAAGTTACCAAGGGGTGGTATTCATGTCTTAGGTTCGAAACCCATCAACTGCAAAACACCCTTGTGGGGCCTGTACTCTACATAACAACAACAAAGCCTTAATCTTAAATTGATTTGGAGTTGATGGGTTCCATCTACAACAACAAAGAAAAACTCCCAATATGTGGAACTTTTATACAATCCTTAATCCTACATGAGTACATCCTTATATTCGACTTGCTACTTAAATCTCATTCAATTTCCAAAATATCAATGCAATATTGCCAATAGCTTGCCATAGAATAAAGCCAACTTTTTTAATTGAGATTGGCAAGCTTAACTTTGTTTCCATTTTCAATGATACCAAATACTCATTACTCTTTGCTTATGGATTATAATGGAATAAAGCAAAATGATTCACTAAAATGGTTGCGCTTCTTTCTATAGTCAGTCCTTCAATGCAGTCGATGCAATTTTCATCTTGGGTCATTCAGAAACAGCTTATTTGTGTTGCTAACACAAGGGTAAGGTTGCATACATCCAACCCCCTTTAACACGCAATGTGCGAGAGTCATTAAGGCAAACCTTCTTAGGTCACTAAGGGTAGGAATTGCAGCTAATCCAGCAATACAAACCACAATTTCCTATCTTTAAAACAATTACAAAAGTCCAAATAATCAAAATTCAAAGCTAATAAAGTAAAGGGTCAATCTAATTACCTAAAATGAACATAAACTCAAAACATCAATGAATCAACATCAAATCATCATACAATAAAGAGGCAATTAATATAAACCCATATGATCAAAACATAACAAAACCACATAAAACCAAAAACCCACATAAAAAAGTCCATCAATTGACAAAATTAACAAAAGGGAAGAAAACCCAGATTGCAAGATTGAACCTTTTCAATAGGAAGGGTGAAACAAGCAGTTGTAATGGCAGCAATAAGAAGGAGAAGAAGAGTAATTCTGATTGAATTAATCCATGAACACTCCATTGTTAATAGAAAAAGATAGAGAATTCAATCAACCCTTAATATATATTTTTCTGTATAAATCAACAATCAAGAAACAAAGCAATAGTATGAATGTTTTACAGAGATAATGGGGACGAAGAAGTGCAGACAAAAGTATAATAATTTGGTGAAGTTGCAGGAAGGAAGCTGGTAAGATGTGTACAATTGAAGAGGAAATTGTCCTTATAATAATATTGTTTGCCGTTTTAAGTTTTACTTAGCTTCGTATCACATTCACAATTCACAATTCACAATTTGTCGACAACGTCAATTCTCACGTATGTATATGTTGCACATTTTCAATTAGAATAAGACCGGCTTGTCAACACACGCGGAAAAGGACAATTTTAAGGTATCACTCGCTAGATGGTAGCGAGTCCCGATATTATCTAAAGTCTAAACTCTAAAGTATTACTTACGTGTAGTAGGGCTGGTCTAACCAACGGGTCGGGCCAGGCTTGGGGAGGGGTCCCTGAATCAACCCTGGGGGAGGCGGGTCGGGTCGGGCTGGGCGGGCCTGGAAAGGAGCGTGGCGGGTTTGGGGCGGGCCTCGGGCAGGGTTGGGGGTCTGGCCGAGTTTTGGGCGGGTCGGGCATGGTGAGGAGGCCTGGACCGGCCCGAGTTGGGGGCGGGTTGGCGGGCCAGGCATTAGAGTGGCCAGTAGGCCGGGTCGGCCCCGTTTCTTTGACCACCCCTAATGTGTAGGAATGTATGACCGGTCATTTGTTTACGTTTGATTTTGACATGTTTATACTTAGTGGATGACAAGTGAGCAGTAGTCATATTGGGTGTTCAAATTACTACAAAACGTTCATAATATTGATAAAATGGAATAGATAAACAAATGAATGAAACAGAAAGAAATATTGTTTTTGAATGTAACTAAACCAAGACCCGGAAGCTGTTACGACCCTATGTATTGGCACCAATCTCATTCTCTAATGGTAAAATGTTCTAATAGATTTCAATTGTATACCATATTCTTTGTTGTGAAGAAATCCAATAGTCGCACATGTGAGTTTAATTCCACATTGATAAAAGATGAGAGAATTTATCACTTTATAAGTAAGGCAAGGGGATACTCCTATTGCTAATTGGTTTTAGAGTATAACTTCCTTAGGTTTATGAAGCAGACTCTCTCTGCTCAGTACGGGTGCGGCCCATACCCGATAAAGAATTTAACATTTATCAAGAGTTTCTTATTAAAGTTCGTGTTTATAAACAACACTATCTCTTATCTATGATGCGTTTTGTCATTATATTATTTTAACTTCCTCACTTTGAGTCTAACTAAATATAAATATTTATTTTTTAAAAAAACAAATAAGGTTACAAAATACTAAAAAATATTGTATTATAATGTACTTATAAATGTCTACATAACATATAATTTAAAGTTAAATTAATATTACAACATCAAAATTACACACAAAAAAAAATTTATAAACAAACCCAAACGAGCTTCCGAGTCGAGCCTTGTTGAGCTCGACGAGCTCGAGCTTAGCTTTGACTAAGCCGATTCCGAAAGCTCGACGAGCCGGCTCATATCGTTTACAGCCCTAGGTGGAGCCAAGGGCTAGCAGGGCACTCGCACTCGCCATGAATAAAAAATTTCAATTTTTTTTTTTAAAAAAAAATTTATCAACTTTTTTCGAGTTTCCTTAAACCATTATCTGTTCGCCCTCACTAAACTGAGTTCCTGACTCCACCACATGTCTTACACTTACTCGAGAAGAATACAAAAAATGTCTTATAAAAGTTGTATTTTAAACTATGTCAACTTATCGACAATCTTTGATGAATATCAAACACCTTTTACTCTTTACTAGTGAAGTCTATTTAGATTGCCTGATTAACTATATTCAAGTACTCCCTCTGTCACGGTCAACTGTAGTCATATTCTTTTTTATGGTGTCTCAGTGAATTGTTGTTCTTTCTATATTATGAATGTTTTATATGAGTAATTTGATCACCCAATGGGACTATTGTCCACTTTTCATCTATTAAATGGAATCACAAATGGTCCTCCATCATTTCTTTGGTCTTTGTGCCAAAATGAAAGGACAACAATTCACCACGGAGGGAGTATTTGATTAGCGTGATAATAAGTTTTAGCTTTGAGGCTATGAATTGTACTAATATTGATATGTTGAACGTTTTTTTGGTCTTCGTGATCTTACGTAACTTAAGTTTGGACATTGTACTTCAATGTGTCACAAGATACACAAGCTACAAGCTACAAGTGAGAGAGGAAATGGACAAGCAAGTGCAAAATGGATTGTAAGAGGTCACAAATTTATAACGGTTACAAACAAGACTTTCTAATATTCAAAAGCTTTCAAGAAGATATCTTCGGAGTTTGTATGCGTAGTTCATAAACAATTTAAGTAGACTCTAACTCAAATCAAATTACAAACGAACTATGGAAGTATTCATAAACTTGTGGTTGCATTCAGATTCTATGGCAATTACAAAAATGATGGCATAATTTTCCAATTCAACAACTCGAGCCTTAATGTAGAGCTCCAACAAATGTTACATAAACAATTTCCTCTCACCCTAGTTCAAAGAGTCCAATAAATCTCTATAGATCTTAACAATATGCCTCTAAATTAAAATATAAGGAAAATTGCAAGTGCCATGTATGTGTTTCTTTCCCTATCAAAAAACCTAGTATATCATGCGAGGATGGTACCGAAACTTAATATCAGTATCACTAGGTGGCGACATCTCATATTCGCTGTCGATAACTTGATATCATCCTTAGCTTTCACAAATAGCATTCAATAAAACATGTCCAAGCATCAAATCAACAAAATATTGATGTCCAATTTCCCCATCTCTCCACTTAAGTTTTGCAGGAAATCTCCCATAATGCACTCCATCATTACACCTATTATCATAATGCCATGCCCATGTCATATCAAAACTATCTATAATTCC